>JARHVA010007691.1:0-135000 GCA_037957365.1 Torreya grandis | reverse complement strand
TAGACAATCATAAGACTTTAGACAATATTAGGTACACAAAGAGAGCTAGTATACTTATAATTTTGTTTGTTTTTATGAATTAAAAGCATTTTTATTTCCTCTTTAAAACATAAATAATATAATGTGTATCTCTTGTCTCCCTTTTACCAAATCATTTGAAAATCTTGTTTACAACAAATTAGGAAAGTTGAAAGGCTGGTTTAGCTTATTTGTAGACAAAGAAAGTAAGAAAAAGTGTAGTGATATTATTTTTATATACTATATTTCCTTTTTTATTTAATGAAAATTTATAAGACCTAATTTTCATAATTAATTCATCTCACATAAATAAATAAAATATTATAAAAACATCACCACCTAGTTTGTATATAGACAAAGTCATGAAAAGATAACACCTTGCATAATAGTATAGTTTTCTTCCTCTCTCTTTTACATGCATCATGAATTATTGGAAAATGATTTTTGTTTCCAATTATTTTCTTTCAACACTTTAATATCATCAAGTTAGAATTTTACTTTCATAAACTTAATAAAATCACAAAAATAAGTCAATAAAAACAAAAACTCAAATAAATAGTGTTAAGAATCATTACCAACACAAATGAGCACTTAGATCTAATTAGAAGCCTTTAAAACATGTACAAGAACCCACACTTAATCCAAAAATTTCCCATTCATGAAAGTGCCCTACACCAAGCCTTGATTAAAACATCACATCAAGAATATAAAATAGGCCATTGTCTAAACAATCTCATACACTTCTACCTTTCCTTTTTACCTAACCTCCTTTAGATGACCCTTTCTAAGTAAATACATTTTATCTACCAAGGTTTATTCCCTAGAGTTAGAGTATTATATGTATATCTATACATATAAATTGACATTAATATTGAGTTTAGACCTAATATTTTCCATTACACACTAATTTTCCATCTTATTATTGACTCCATGATTAATTTTTATGAATAAGAACACATAAATCCACATGTAGTTATTTGTCCCTGACATAGAATTCACCTCACAAAAAAAATTCATCCTTAGTCCTACATCCATCTACCCCCTTCCTCATCCTCAAGTCTAGACTCATCCATATTATTCACATCTTGTGTATGACATTGAGTGGTCATAGTTAACCTAAACATTTTGACCATATTCCTTTTGTCATCTAGCCCAATATTTTTAGAGGTATAATCACTGAGAGGGGGGTGAATCAGTGATCCAACAATCAACATATTTCAACTTGATAAAATAGTAATAACAAGAGATATCATTCATTAAATGCATACATAAGATCAAATAAATAACACATAGTTCTTGAGGGAAAACTTTATGGGGAATAAAACCCACTCTCAAGCCTACAACACATAGACTATTGTCCTATAATAAATTACAAACAAGTTACTGGTTAACTCCTTTAGACCAAAAAACCTTGATCATATCCTCCTAACTAAAGGTATTTAGTGAAACACCTATTTAAAAAGGAGGAAATATCCCTAAAAAAGACCAAATATTTTAGACCCTCCATTAAACACCTCCACCTTATAAATGATGTCTTCAACACTTGATGATGGATCTTTGTTTATCTAACCCTTGTATAAAATTCCTCTTTAACTCAAATAGTCTTCATATACACACTCATACCTCTTTGTATAACCTCAATCTCCAAGAGCAGTTTTCTTATATAAAAAATATGACCTATAGGTCATACACATAGTCATCAATTTTCTCTTCTTATTAACTTATCCATTGGGCACTCTACCTCTCCTTCACTCCACAATTCTCACATCCACCTTGCACAAGTCTCTCTCACAAGTATATAAACCATCTCATTTGGCTCTATAATTTATAGATCAATCAAGATTTAACAAGATCACAATCTTTCCTTGTCAGTCACAAAACATGCCTTCACCCTCAAGGCATCTCACATGTGTCACACTTAAGCACAATCCACTTCCAAATAGGCCTAAGTCACTTTTAAGTCCTATGGAGACCCATTCACCTCTTTGATACTTCACTAAGCAAAATAAAATATAAGAAAACTTTATAAATGCATGGACCCATTCCACATGATCTATATGTCCTCTTTAAGTTCCAAAATCCATCATAGTACCCTTATGCTTAAGCATAAACTGGTACAACAACATTATGTGCATACATTCACCATGAATGAATATACAATCACCTTCTAAACCTTTGTTCATACTTCATATGATTGGTAAAACCTTAATGATGTACTTAGAGCATCCTTATGGATTCTACAACATGATCCAATATTTAATTCATCATTAAACATTGTAACAACATTAGAACAAGATCAAATACCCTTCTCATGTTACTTACAGAACATGTATGAACACAAAATCAACTTTGAAGCTCAATATATTTATCTATACACACTTCTAGATCTTAAAAACCATATTTATAGATGCACCTTGGATTCATCTATATAGATTCACTTTTTACTACATGAGTAAATTCATCTTGGATCAAAAGATATAGACAAAATATAGAGCATATGTTTTTTAATTTATAAATTCAAATATTAAAATCCAAATGGTCATAGTTAAACTTTGAACACTAATATCACATCTCATGTCCTATTAGCCTTAGATAAATCTTTCACCATCAATACTCTTTGAACTTTAACACATAGGCACCAATTCTCAAACATTAAACCTTGAACATGTTGACCTTATCTCGTGCAATCTATAAGCTTTGAATTAATGCACATTATCAATCTCTTATACATAATTAGGTCTTTAATAATGATAAATATTTATCACTTTGACATATTTACTTTAATAATCACCATTAATATCTATCTATATGATCACGCCACTCACTGTTGACCCTTGAAAGAATCTTGATCATTATCTCTGCTCAACATTAAACATTCTGCACCTATCCTCATCTCATTTCTTCCTAACTTCTTAGATCAAATTTATTTGTTAATGTTTCTAAAACTTTAACTTATGAAAATTTTACAAAGTATGGGAACCTTTCTTATCTACTTGGAAGCCCAACCTTGTATAGTCATATATTTTACCTCACTCACTTGCATGTTCTCAAATTTGGACCATATGATCTCCTCACATAGGAGAATTCAAACATGTGAGAAACTTCTCTTGGGACCCTAACACATGTGATATATATCGACATTAAAATGACTTATCAAAATATTATATCATAGAGCCAACTATTCTCAGAACTTGTCTAGGAGGCCAACTTTGAACATGCATATCTTTTACCGTGTTTCAATGCTTAACCTAAATGTCAGTGAAATTAAACTAGGAATAAAATTAAACAAACCTATATGATCAATTTCTCCTAAAATGTTCACATGTGTGAGATATTATACCATAAAATTTTTTACTCGACTCTTTCTTACCTCATGCAAATTTGGCTATGGGAAAATACTGTCAAACTACTTGAGAGCCCAAATTTGTACTTACATATCTTTTTTATCACTTAGGTGTATGATCTGAGATTTAGTGCTTAAGAACTAGGCATAATATTAAACAAACACATGTGACCATTTCCTCATAAAACCTCCATTCATGTAAATGTTTACATCATCAACATGCTTACATAGCTCTATTTAGACATAGAAAACACTACCAAAATGCTTGAGAGCCTAAATTTGCACCCACATATCTTTGATTACATTTATGTGCATGCCCTAGGTTTTAGAATATAGTAACTAGGGATTAATGTGATCATAACCATATGAATAACTCTCCTTAACTATTTCACATGTGGCAATGTTGACATCAATAAACCATCTACTCAGATTTTTTGCTATTAGACCCAAACTATCTAGATGAAAACTATGGACGACCAGATGAATTAAAATTATGCACACAATCTCTCCAAGAATATAAAATTTATTATAGGACCCATTTCACATGATAAATACTCCATACTCATCCCTAATCATCTTTATCCATGCAAAAAATAAAGATCAACCAAGCCAACTTCAAGCAAACTAGGACAAGCACATTGTTCACTTTATCATTATCACTTAGAATATCGAGGTACTTCATCCACTCACCTAGACACCTCTATGACATCACCATGACATCATTTAAAGCTCTCCAATAATATTCCCCTTTATCATTGATGTCAACAACCATCATAAAACAATATACATCTCACCTTCCTTATTTCTCTTTAAGTACTCTTGCCATAAGAACTTTCTCCCCATTTCACACAATGACAAAGTGGGCACCAAATAATCCTAAGGAAATAAAAAGGCTATCATCAAGATAAGGAAAATATTAGAAATATTATACAAATTCCACCTTACCTTGAGCTTACTCTTCTTTCTTTCACACCTTCCTCTTACTTTATGTCAATACGTTCTTCTTCAACCGAGAATTGTAGACAATGAAGATAAAACATAGAAAATAATGACATTTGATGGAACTCACCAAGAAACATCTGAGAGGGAATCCCCCTAAGATCTCTGATCCATTACACCACTTGAGCATATTTAAATCTCCATACACCATGAAGAATCATTATGCAGGATTACCGGCCTTCTCTCTCAAGCCACCTTAAGAACCACCAATAGAACTTCATGTTAAAAACCAAATATGAAACATTATCTAAAACAACTTGAGAAATCACATTGAAATAATCATGCCTTTCTCTTTTGGATAAATTAAATAAAAATAACACTTCTTCACACTAGTCATGTCTAGGCTCTTTATAGCCCTATCTGGAAATTGTAGAGCCCATAAATTTCAATAAACACATAGTCAAGACCTAAAATTTCATATTTATAGTACTCTCATATGCCCCCTTAAGAACACTAATTTTCAACAACTAGATCATCCTTTGAAATATACTTCCTTCACAAACCAACTTGCTAATTAGGCCTTTATCTTGAAAAAAAATGAATAATTTGAAAACCCATTTGTACCATTCAAATTATTAAGAATCCTTTGACCTAAACTCACAAGGAAAAACACTTTTCTATCAAAGCCCAAAACCCTAGAAACTCAAAAATAAACAAGGTAAACACAACATCTTATAGTCAACTTCCACCTCTAAAACTTTTTATACAACTAGAAATAACCATTACACACTCATGGAATAGGATTTTGAGCTTCCAAATAATTGGGAACAAATACATCCTATAACCCATTTTAGAACTTGCATACTCTTAAACACAAATTGGGAAACTTGGGAGCAAAAAAATATATTCTAATTTTACTTCAACATACCTTTAAATCATAAAACCACCTGAAACATGCTAAATTAAGGTCAACATAACTTTATATGTAAAAATATCATCTTGAAAAATCAAAAATCCTCTTTTACCACTTGAAAAACTTTAATCTAGCCCTATAAATTAACCATATAAAGCTATGAAATCATTCTGACATCATCAAAACATATCTTCCATCTAGACATACCTACTTTGCTCTCATCTATAGCCATCTAGGACCATCTGAAGAACACCACAACAACACTTTCTTCTCTACTGAAAGAAGTCTCTTAAAAAGCATAGACAAAGACATTCTTTGCACCAAAATTCTCTAAAATAAAGTAAAGCTAGGAGTGGACCACATCTCCTTAGTAACCATTGGAATCCTCTAATAAATATAAGAATTTTATCTCTTGTTCTTATTCTCTTTAGTCTGAACTATGATAACTAGTTACTTCTCTATATCACTTTCCTTCTTTTCTAATATAGGATTGACAACACATTGAGCAATTATGGAATCTTAACATACCTTTTCATTTGAAGAATCAACCTTGTAGTTTAGAACCTCATTAATAGGCACAGATAAATAATGTACTCTACATGAATAATTATCAATAATAGAAAGATGTTCACTTGGATCCCTACTTACTTTAGAGTGTGCCTCAACTAGTGCCTTGTTCTTCTCCTTGATCTTGGTCTCTTCATTCTCAAAATGAGTAGACAATGAGACCTCTTGGGACTCTTCAACTTCAAAGGCATTTTCCAACATATAAAATATATTACTTAGACCTTTAGACTCATCATAATTCCTAATTACCACCTTTGGTCTCCATTAGTTCACTTGTTTTCTATCTTGCGCTCTAAGATCTTGATAAAATATATTCTAACTTAATGGTCTTTTCTTAAAGAATCTAGCAGTGTAACCTCTCTGTTCACAGTTGTATCAAACCATATTTTTTGATGGAAACTCATCTTGTCTTACCTTTTTCATAAAAAAAATCAATGTGTCCAATTTCATGACAACTAAAACAAATTATTCCTTTTAAGAAGACTTCCCTTGCCTTTCCTTATTTGGACAATGCTTAGCAAAGTGTCCTTCATTAAGATACTTAAATCACTTAACCATGATCACTAATTTTTAATGATGACCCCATCATAGTCTCATGCAAAATCATTTTTAATATGTCTTTTACATTCTCAAGCTCTACACCCAAATTAATTACAAGTATAGAAGCAACCGTGAAAATTTTCATACATCATGGCATTGGGTTGTCTAATCTAATTTATCTTTATTTTGTTAGCACCTTCATTCATTGTACAATGATTTATATTCAAAGGTTGATCCACCTTATTCTTAATGACATTAATGTCAACTTGAGAAGTAACTTTAGGATCCTCATTAAAACCCAATACAAATCTATCAATAACTAACTTTTGACTCTTTACGAGATCATCCAAATCATTAGAAATTTTATCAAACTTTATAAATGATTCTACCTTTATTTTAGACTTATCTAACTCATATTTCAAAGATACAATCTTAGAAGCATACCTTGAGCAATCATTTGTTTTATCTTTCAGTCTTATAGATAGGATTTCCAATTGACAACTAAGATGTGTGACCATATATGCATACTGCTTGGCATCTTTTATCATTCTTGCCTCAAAAATACTAAATTATTCCTCATAGTCTTTAATTTAGGAGTTCATATTATTGTTATTATTCTTTTCAGTCTTCAATTTTTCAAGATCATTTATAAAATCAATCTAGTAGTCCACCTCATCTTAATCATCATTTGAATCACTAAAAGTAGACTCCTTTTGATGTGAGCAACTCCCTTTCTCAGCCATGAATAGGGATTCATCTTTAGCAGGAACATCATCTTCATGATCATACTCTAATTCACTAACTTCACTCTCATCTAATGAGTTGTAATCTCTTTTGGTGTAGAGAATCTTCTTGTCCTTAAAGTATTTCTTCTTATTATCAAATTTTATGAGTCCCTTTTAGATTTTATTAAACTTTAATGATCTCTTTCCATCATCATGACCTTGATCATGATCTTCATCATCATCCTTCTTATACTTATGAGGGAACTTATTAGCAAAATGTCTTATCTCTCCATAATTTAAGCATTTGAGGGGTAATTTACCTTTATGCTTGCCTGAACCTGTTCTCAATTTTCTTGAAATAAAACAAATTAGTTCATCCTCCTTAAGTTTCTTACTTTGTAAATTCTTCTTTAGCTTCATCTCTATCTTGAATCTTACTTCCTTCTTTGGTGTTTTATCATCATTATTCTTCATCTCATAGGTAGTAACGGTGACATGCAATTAATCCATCTTCAAAAGAGTAATATCATGACTTTTTCTATAGTTGATACTTTCACATCAAACTTGGGGGATAGAGACCTTAATTTTTTTTTTAAATAGTAGCCTCTTCAAAGTTTTCTCCAAGAATTTTTATGATGTCCACAATTTCATTAACTCTCTGTAGAGAGGATGCCATAGAATATTCTTCATTCATCTCAAAACTTTCAAATTACCTATTGTGAGTCTAAAACCTACAAAGCTTTACCTTTGAATCTCTTTCATAAATTATTTGAATTTTGTCTCATATTTTTTAGCTAATTTACAACGGATTACCTTGGTGTGTTCAATCTATAAAAAACCACAAGTGATAGTATTTACTACCTTTGAATTTTTCTCAAAAAACTTCTTGTCTGTAACACTAGATGGATGATTAGTAGGAGAAACATAACTATCCATAATATATTTCCATAAATAAAACCCTAAATACATAATGTATGTCCTCATCATTTCACTCTAAAAAGCATAATTGAATCCATTGATCATCAATGTTTGCTTAGTAGAAAATCTTCCTTTATGACTACTCATATTGAACCTTGGATCACCTTCAAGTTGTTAAGCCTTTACCAAAGGACCTAATCTAATACCAATTTTTAGAGGTACAATCAATAAGATGGGGGTGAATTAGTGAGCCAAGACATTTCAATCACAATTGTATCCCTTTTAAAATATTAAATAATCATCATATATCAACTTCATCAAGCAATAATAAAAAGAGAGATCATTCATTAAATGCATACACAAGATAAAACACATAACACATAGCTCTTATGGGAAAACCTCATGGGGTATAAAACCCACTCTCAAGATTGAAACACATGAACTACTATCCTATAAGAAATTACAAATAAGAGACTGGTTAACTCCATTAGACTAGAAAACCTTGATCATATCCTCCTGACCAAAGGTATTTAGTGAAACACCTATCTTAAAAGGAAAAAATACCCCTAAGACCAAGTCCTTTAGACTCTCCTTTAAACAACTCTACCTTATAAATTATTTTTTCAACACTTGATGATGATTAATATTTATCTAAACCCTATACAAACTTCCTTTTTAGCCCAAATAGGGCTTATATTCACACTCAAACCTTTTTGCATAACCTAAATCTACAAGAGCACTTTTATGATATTAGAAATATGACCTATAGGTCATACACATAGTCATCAATATGCTCTGATTATCAACTTATCCACTGGGTAATCTACCTCTCCTTTGCTTCACAATTCTCACATCTACCTTGCACAAGTCTCTCTCAAAAGTCTAGAAACCATCTCATTTGGTTCCATAATTTATTGAGAAATCAAGAATTAACAAGATCACAATCTTTCTTTCTCAGCCACAAAAAATGCCTTCACCCTTAAGGCATATAACATGTGTCACACTTAAGCATAATCCACTTTTAAATAGGCCTAAGTCACTTCTAGTACCTATGGAGAGCCATTCAACTCTTTGACACTTCTATGAGTAAACTAAGGCATAAAAACACTTTAAAAATTCATGAAACCATTTCACGTGATCTATAGGTCCTCCTTAAGTTCCAACATCCATCACAATGCCCTTTTACTTTAACACATATCACTTAATCAACATTTTATGCAAATAGTCACCATGAATTAATATATAGTCACCTTATAAACCTTTATTCATACTACATATGATTGTTCAAATCTTAATAATACACACACAACATCCTTATGCATTATAAAACATTATCCAATATCTAATTCATCATTAAAAATCAAAATAACATTATAATGAGCTCAAATACCCTTCTTGGGTTACTTACAAAACATGCATGTATACATAGTCGACTCTACATATCAATATCATTCTTTTTACACACTTCCATATCTTCAAATCCATATTTCTAGATGCACTTTGGATTCCTATATAAATTTTATTTTTATTTCATGAGAAAATTAATCTTAGATCAAAATATATAGCTAAAATATAGAGCATTAGTTTTTCCTTTGCAAATTCAAATATTCAAATGCAAATGGTCATAGTTAAAATTTGAAGACTAAGCTCTCATCTCATGTCCTCTTAGCTTTAGATAAATATCACACCATCAATATTCTCCTAACTTTAACACATAGGTAGTATTTCTCAAACATTAAACCTTGAATATGTTGACCTCATCTTGTTGACTATGGAAACTTTAAATCAATGTACTCCATCAATCTCTTATATGTAGATCAATATTTAACAATGATAAATAGCTATCAATTTGATCTCTTGAATTTAACACACACTATTGGTCTCTATTTTTATGATCACCCACTCACCACTTATCCTTAGAAGAAGCTCTATCTTTATCTTTACTTAGCATTAAACATCATGCACATATCCTTATCTCATTATGTCCTAACTTCTTGGAGTAACATGCTTCATCAATTTTGTTCAAAATTTAACTTTTGAAAATTTTACTAAGTATCAGAACCTTGTTTATCTAGTTGGAAGGCCAACTTTGCACAAACATATGTTCTACCTTACTCACTCACACAATCTTAAATTTGGACCATATGATCTTCTCACACAAGAAAATCTAACCATGTGACAAAATGCTCCTAGAAGCTTCACACATGTGAGATATATCTCTATTAAAATTCCTTCTCAAAATATTCTATCATAGAGACAACTATGCTTAGAACTTATCTGGGAGGTTAATTTTAAACATGTATATATTTTGTTGCATTTTGATGCTTGACCTTAAAGTTAACAAAAATCAACTAGGTACAAAATTGAATATAACCATATGATCACTTTCTCCTGAGATGTCCACGTGTTCAAGATATAATGCCATAAAAAATGATTACTCAACACTTTCTTGCCTCATGCAAATTTGGCTAAGTATGGGAAAATACTGTCAAACTTCTTAGGAGTCCAAATTTTCACTTACATATATTTTGTCTCACTTAGGTGCATGACCTGAGATTTAGTGCATAAAAACTAGGCACTATACTAAACAAACCCATGTGACCATTTACTCCTAAATCCTCCATGAGTGTGAATTCTGACATCATTAACATGCTTACTTGGCTCTATTTAGACATAGAAAACACTATTAAAATTCTTGAGAGCCCAACTTTGCACCCACATATCTTTGACAACATTTAGGTGCATGACCTAGGTTTTAGTGCATAGTAACTAGGGACTAATGTGATCACAACCATATAACCAAATCCCCTTGAATTATTCACACATGGTAATGTTGATGTCAGTAAACTGCCTACTCAAATTTTTTGCCATTAGACCCAAACTATATAGATGAAAACTATCAACTACCAAATGAATTCCACTTAAGTGCATAATCTCTCTAATAATATTAAACCACTTATAATACCCCTTTCACATTATCAATAATCCATAATCATCCATAATCATCTTTAGCCATGCCAAAATTGAAGATCAACTAAGATAACTTCAACCACACTAAGACAAGCTCATTGCACACTTTCTTATTATAATTTAGACTATCAAGGCACTTCATCCACTCATATGGACACCTCTATAACATGACCATGACATCATATAAAACTCTATAAAAAATAATCCCCATTTCTCTAGACATAACATTGACTAGGAGCTTTGCCTTCTTGTGATTTCAAACATCAATGGATCTTGGATCTCTATTTCAATGTTGCTTGATGTTATTAATAAGCATCATGATGCTGATCAATTATTTTGGTTCCATTACAATAAACCATTTCCACCACCCATTTATAATCCCATTCTAACTAATAATTAACCCAATTCATAGCCCCTCCATTACATCATTTGACTTAGCCTGACCTTAGGGAATTGAGTGCACAATTTAGCATGTTATATTCATATGTATAAAAATTAATGAACCTGACATGAATTACTTCATCATTTATTTATCATTTATTCATATTTTCTTTTCCATTATCCATATTCCCTCCTATTTATTTTATAGGTAATCATATACCCCCAAAGTATGTCTAAATAGGACATAAGGGAATATCTTAGCCTAAAATTCTAAAGGAGAAGCCAACACAATTCTAATGAGCTTTCATCTAACTAATACTTAACCCAATTCATAGCCCCTCCATTACATCATTTGACTTAGCCTGACCTCAGGGAATTGAGTGCATAATTTAGTATGTTATATTCATATGTATAAAAATTAATAAACCTGACATGAATTACTTCATCCTTTATGTATCATTTATTCATATTTTCTATTCCATTATCCATATTCCCTACTATTTATTTTATAGGTAATCATATACCCCCAAAGTATGTCTAAATAGGACATAAGAGAATCTCTTAGCCTAAAATTCTAAAGGAGAAGACAACACAATTCTAATGAGCCTTCATTGATGATTTGGAATAACCCAACCTTTGACACCAATATATAATACAAAATCTATGATTACTCTCATCCAATCACTCAAACTAGGAGTGGGGTCTCTATTTAATAAATACAAGACATTTTTGAAACTGTGAGTAACCACCCCATCTAAAATGGTATGAACCTTACTAGGGGAGGTGAGACCTCTCATCATATGACCACTATTCCATCCATCATATTACAAATACTAGACTCATAAATCATAGCTAAATATGATCACTACCTAGGAAGGATCCATCACTTAGAGGATGAGTTCAGTCGATTGTAAGTGGTTATGCATCTTCCTAGTAGGAGTCAAGTTGTTTCCAAACCACTAGTACAAGAAAAAAACTAACCTTGGGGATCCCACCCCAAACCATCCTCTTCATATTTCCTCATATCATGCCTCTACCCCTCAATTATAGGATGTCCTTAGGCCTATCACCAACACTAGCCTAAGCCAACTCATCATCACTTTAGTGGGTCATATTTATGACCTGTAGAACAACCAAAAAACTTTGGTTTAAGTGATGGACACAAATTATCTTATTCCAACTCATCCCACTCCTTCTATCATTTAATAAATGACTCATCTAGAGCCACAATAACAAGCATATATGTTTACTCCATAGTAGGAACATATACCACCATAAAACCATATCTCTCACCAACCCCTTTAGGATATACTCAATCATGGGGTCCCTAACCTTAACACCTCTAAATTTCATTCATATCATCAATCACCCATTCAAATCCCAATTTGCATTGTATAAACTTAAGCTCCACCTTTTTAAAATGATGTCATAGCCAATAATCCATTATTTTTTACAACTCTGAGTTACGTACCTCCCACATACACTCACCATTCATAGAGAAGATATATCCCACCTTATATAGAATTGGGATACATACAAACCACATACACTCAACCAAAACAAACATCCACATTGCCTATATATAAAAATATTGACCCTTACTTTCATATGTATTTAAAATTCACTTATCCAGATAAATTTTTTCTAACTCACTCCATTTCACCTTATTAGGATTCTTCTATTCCTTTTAGTGGTTACCAAACCAGTCCCTATGTGACTCTAGCTTTCCATTCCAATCCTAGTATGATAATAAATTAATTCAAAAACATGGGGACTTATGCTTATTACCTTAAATAACCTCTTGATGTCCACAAATATGTTTTTCTTCTCCCTTGTCCCTTATTGGACCTTCCCAAATTTAAAGGGGAGGGGGATCCTAATGCACACATCAAAGACTATGTTATGGTCATTAGGTAACTTCTAATTTAGGATGACATTGTTAAAAAAAATCTTCCCAAACCCCTATAAGGATAAAACTTGAATGGTATTACTACCTCCATGATGGGTCTATACATTCTTTATGCTAATTCAAGGAAACATTTTTCAAATCTTTCTATATCAAAACACTCTTGAAAATTGGCATAAAAAAATTCTTGCACGTCAAGAAAGAACATAAAAAGTTGGTTTCCCATCTCATCATGATATTGTGATAGGTCTTATATTACTATTTCAATTCACCTAATATGGATCAATAAGAATTATGTGATCTCTTCCTCCATTCACTTAATAAGGAGACAAGTGAGGAGGACTAAAAATGTCCATATAGATCCTATGAATAATCCCTTGAAAGTGCCTTGAAAATCTACTAGCTAGCTATTGATATTGTTTGGAAGACTTACAATACCAATGGGTGAATTATCACCCTAATCCAAAATAATGGGGGGAGTTAAAGTTTGAGAAAAATTAATACAAATAACCAAGTTCCAAAGATCATAAATAAAAATAGGAATGCTACTATTGATGGTGCCACTAACCAAAAAAAAATACAACCCCTATGAATAACAACCAATATCAGTAATAATGTGGGTGATAAAAATCAAAATCTCAATCCTACTATCCACATAGTTAACTTCAGATAACCACCACCACATAACATGCAACACTATAACCACAATCAAATTCAATACTAACTTGTCAAAAATTTTAAAATATAAACCTATTACCAATTAAAAAATCAATAAGGGTTCAAGAAATATGCATAGAATATGAGGTCCAAATACTATGATCTTAATGTATATTGCCTCTTCTACTGAGTTATTGGTCACGACACTTAGAAATACAAATAATATAAATTTTTTATAAAGACTCCCAAAATATTAAAGGAAAACATTCGTATACATGTTCTTGTGGAATGTTAATATAATATCTCAAGTCTTTCTAAACCATCCTATCACCCCTAAAATTTAAAATCTTCAAATATATTAGAATCCCTTCCCTAACCACCAACATACATCACCCAAAGTCAATAATAAAGTGGCCCATACAACCACCGTATTCAACATAATCAACCCACTATATTGTGTACTTGTGATGTTGAATCCTCTACTTCTAGGATTATGAACATTGATGTGGATCCTTAGGACTAAGGTATAAACATAATTATAGGGGTCATGGGATTGGAATTAGAAGAGGAATAAAAAACCATCACTCACACTAATAAGTATCAACCTATGGCCTATCATCACTCAAACAATATAAAAATAGAGTGTACTTCAAAACCTAGGGTGAACTATTAATTAATCTCTAATTTAAACAAAAAATTCTCCCACATTTCATTCCAATACTTTCTCAATAAATATTTTGCTAATTAGTTGACCTTGATCAATGACCTAGGACTGTGACATTTATCTAGTGTTACTCCTATACAAGCTCAAATCAACCACATTGATCTAAACATGATTCTTCTAGGTTAAGAATCATGGGACACTAGTTATTTATTTAATTTATGAATCCTTATGCTTAACTCTGATAAGGAAAGGAGGTGAGATGCAACATTATTTATATAGGTATAGATTTATAAAAATTATGTGAAGAGAGATATGGTTAATAATGGTGCAACTATCAACATCATCCCCTTTTCCATCTTAGAAAAATTTGGTTATGGGGAAACTAATTATTATACAATTCATAACACCAACAAGGCTATAAAAACCTAAAATCTACTTTTATAGGGACCATTGTGTTCCTAATGACTTTGGTCTCAAATATGGTGCTCACTACATTCTATGTCATAGATAGAGACACCAATTAAAATATTATCTTCCTAAAGACTTGGATACAAAAGATGAAATTCATCACTTTATCCTTATTAAAATAATTATGTTCTTACACCTAATAAAGGTCTCTATTACCCATAAGGATCCTAAACCCTTTGATATATTACAATCAACAATACATAATCAATGAGGGTTACACATAGATTATCATCTACTTACCAATGGGGTCATGAAACCCACATAATTTGACAAGGTTATTAGACCCACAAAGCCAAAAGTGATCATTTTAAATAAGGGGAAAAAATACCCCAACTTTAATTAAAAGGTAAATCAAAATAAAAATGCATAACAACAACTGAAAATACCATTGACTAAGACCTAGTCACTAGTTTGACAATCTCCACTATATCTATTGGAGAAGGTCACTCCCCTACAATAAGTAAAAAATATGAAATCCAAAATACTTGGATATAAAATATGAAATTCATCCCTTCAATATTATTCCAATAATTATGGTTCTTACACCTATGAAAGCTCTTCATCACCCACAAGGATCCTAAGCCCTTTGATATATTACAAGTAACCATACATAAGAATTGAGGGTTACACATATATTACCATCTAATTACCAATGGGGTCATGAAATCCCCACAATTTAACAAGGTTATTAGACCTGAAAAGCCCAAATTGATCATTTTAAATAAGGGAGAAAAAATACCCCAATGTCTATTAAAATATTATTCAAAATTAAAATACATAATAAAAAGTAAAAATACCATTGACCAAAAACTAGTCACTAGTTCAACAATCTCCACTATGTCTATAGCTAATATTATCAATCACTTGGAGAAGGTCACTCCCCTCATTCTCCCATTCAACCCATGAGGGGTGAGGACCTAAAATTTATTTAGACCTCAATACCAATAGACCCAATAGGGGTTATCTAGCATACTATACCTTTGCATGATAAAAGTGTTTAGGAATTAGGAAATCCCCCTTCACAACAACCATCCTAATAACTGTCAGTGCTACCACCCAACATTCAACCATACAATGACAAGCCGTGTTTTACATTCCACCCTTGTAACTTCCAAACCAATTCATAGTATGCTTGTGGATCACACTATGACAAGGTCATGATAATTTTTTAGAGTACCTAATCCATTGGGTCTATTCCAACTAGAGATATGGTCATTCTACTTCACCCTGAACCTAATTTTGTTTCTTATTACAATCCAAATTCATCGATGTTAAACCATTTCTCCTAGGTCATATCAATACTTCAAGAGAAGATTTGTACCATGATGGTAGGTATCATAGATAATAACATCAAAACCCATGACTACCCATAGATTCCTAAAGGGGATCCCCCTTTTCCCATCATAAATAAATAAGACCTTATAAAATTTCTCGTTACATTCCTATAGTCTTTCCTACATATAAAAATAGGACAAATAATGTTTCCCATGTCCTACCAACATTAATTCAAGAAACATAACTATGCCTAGATTTCTC
Source organism: Torreya grandis (assembly GCA_037957365.1). NCBI lineage: Eukaryota > Viridiplantae > Streptophyta > Pinopsida > Cupressales > Taxaceae > Torreya > Torreya grandis. The sequence goes on along the minus strand of JARHVA010007691.1, from coordinate 118,455 downwards.
CTACATTTAAGAGAACTCTTAATTATGCTAGCCTACTCCCCATGACAAAAAAAATCCCTTAGGATGACAACATACTTTTCACCTTAAATAAAAGGTTATGTAATCATCCTTTTTAATTTTTAGAGGCACTTACCTACCTTGACTTGGAGCTTGGAAAAAAAATTATTCCTAGAAGTTATTCCCTTCCTTCATCTATAATGCAAAGTTGAGCCATCTATACTTTTGCAATCCCTTATATTTTCCCTGTAAAGCAGATGGGCTCATTATCTTCCTAAACCTTGGGACTAGGAATCCCAAGAGGGGTTACCCAACATTTTTTATATCCATATGGTCAAGATATCAGAAGACCAATAAAATTAATATGATGACTATCCCCCTTCTATGCATGATCAATAGATCCTTTAATATGGTGGGGACAAGTGCCACTTAGGCATTATAAAAAGATTCATTCTCATTTCCCCTTAAGTTTTAGTCATGTATTTTTGTTTTAATCTAGACTTCAAGAGTATGAACAATGGGGTGGAGTATTAGGCCCTGTTTATTGGCATGATCATTGAAAAAATCCTAGGCATTCAAAACATAAGGATCTAGGGTAACTCATGGTTAGTCACAAACCAAGTTTATAAAGTTTATAATACCAAGGCCAAACACCTTCAATTGTACAAGACTGTTATGCATAAGATCACCAAGGGATTTAAATTTTTTTCTATAGAAGTAGTTCATAGGGAAAGAAACTATCTTGCCAATTCCATGTCTATATACTATTCATGCTTTGACCCCCATCCAAAAATTCTAGAATTTGATATTATAATCTTGGTCAGGATGAATCCTCTTGTGTGTAAGACTCTTAATGACAAAACTAGATCCCAAATTAGAAGGAATGATGACCCATTATTACTCAATCTAGTTGAGAATGATGAGACCACCCTTGAGTTATTATGAGCCTCTAATGACCTCCCATCATCATGCCATATGAGGGGCTTCTCACTTACCTGTTATCCCATCTTGGTCCTTAGAACTAAATATTGTTGTGGTAAACATGCCTATTTTATCCTAAATGGGGGACCTCTATTAAAATTTAAGGAACCAAAGCATTAGAGTTATTTATTTTATTCTTGTCAGTGATGCTTGTTCAAACCTATAAAATCTACACTGCCTTCATTTCTTCAAGTAGTAACAAACCCATTTTAACTTCTCTAAATAAAATAAGTAGTGTTTTTTATCATTCAGTAGATCATTTTGATGACATTGTAGGTTGATTTTCACTTGGGTTTCCTAGAGTCTAGTTCCCTTCCTAGAGAAACAAACTCATTATCCTTGGTGGCAAATTGAGTTATTTGTATCTGATAGGTAATCTTATATGTTTTTTCCTTTTATCTTTATTACTTATTCATTTTGTGAATTTCATAGAACCTAGCCAAATGGGATGCTTACACATCATTTGGAGTTAGAGTAGCCAGTCCCTCAAACCTATTTGAGATGTTAGATCTTGGGAGAACTCAACCAAATGGGAAGTTGCCAGATCATTTAGAATTGGAGTGGCCTATCCCTCAAACCTATAAGAGATGTCAAATCCTAGGAGAGCTTGACTCAATGGGAAGATGCCATGTCATTATTAATCAAAGTGGCTAGTACTTATAATATATAGGAGATATTATATCATAGGAGAGCTCATATGAATGATAAGTTACCATGTCATTTAGAGCTAGAGTGGATAGTCCACTAGACCTATAAAATATTTTAGAGCCTAAGAGAGCCAAACCAAAAGGGAAGTTATCACATCATTTGGAGTTAGAGTGACTAGTCCCCCAGACCTATCATAGATGTTAGATCTTGAGAGAACCTAACTGAATGGGAAATTTCTATGTCATCTAGTGTGAGGACGAATTAATTTCCACTAGAGAATAAAGAATCTCAAAATGGTGTGTGGGTGAGACTCAACGGCTAATTAAGGTGGGCCATGTGTCCCTAGGTGACAAATAAGACAACCTAGGGGAATAACATGGAGTATAGATCCATGCCTAGGTGTCAACCATTAATTGGATGACTAATAAATGGATAACATGTGTCTAAAAGTAGGATTTAGCTTAGGGGTGTCTAAGAGATGTGACTACATGCCTATCACACATCAAGCATTAATAGAATGGAAATTTGGACTTGATTAGATAGTTTTTAAGACATCCCATCACCATTTCTATATCCATATGGAGAGAGGATCATGGGATTTGAATTTAATTATAGATTTAGAAATAAAGGTAGAAAATACAACCACCAACTCAATTTAAAATTTACATCAAATGAGCCATTAAATACCACTAATTTAGGAAGGTTTATGAAATTATTATAAAGCCTAATATAATCCCATTAATGATTACCATTTCTACCATATAATAAATCTCAGACTCATAATTTAAAAGTACACAAAACACTTATATCCCATTTTTTGATTCCCAAAGCTTCTTAATTCCCCCTATGTCTTACTCCAATGTCTGCTACATCCTCAAACTTGAAGGTTGAGCTTGAGTACCAAGATGCCACTTTACTTAATAGTTTAGCCAAGTATAGATGTAGAAATCTAAATATGGCAACTGATAACCTCCAACTAGGCTTTTGACCAATTCTTACCAAAATACATAAGTTGGCCTAAAAACACTAAAACACATTAAATGAGTTGAAATTTTTATATTCAAATGCCTATTTTGGTCAAAGTGTCATTAAATGGGGAAATGCAATTTATGGGCTAGCTAACTTTGATTAGATCATTTCGAGTCAAAATGTTAATTTTGCACCTAGGTGCTTCAGATTTTTCTTTTCTATCAAATATATTACACAAGACATGTGCCTTTTTTATTTGGTGTTGGAAACATCCTGAATGGTAAAATGGATCTAACATATCTGATATCACATCCTAATTCTAATCTAGTCAAATTTTGGGAGAATGACAAGATATTTTGATCAATTTGATTAGTTTGTGCACAAATTAATAAGGTTTTGCATCAAAAGTGCTTAATTATGTTTGAGGATAATTAAACCAAATGAATTTATTAAGTTAATTTTCCATGAGTGTTGTTGAATATTTCTTTTTGGAAATTAATTTCTATTAACTACATCAACATGTGACCTCATTTTTTGGGAAGGTATCCTTAGGCCATAAATGCCATAAATATCTAAATTAAGCCACCCCATGCCTCATCAGTGCCTCTAATGAATCTTAGATTACCCTCTATCCCAAATATTGATGTGCCTAATTATGTATTTTAATTACATAATTGGATTAATCCTTATCCACATATCTCAATCTTGAGATGGATGGTTCAGGTTGATTCTAGCTATCTTCCAAAATCTATAAATATGAGGCCTTGAAACATGAATTTTAAGCTCTCATATGAAAAAGTTATAATTATAAATTGATTCCAAAGATTCATGAAAATTAGTGTTATAATGTTAAAATATTGAGCCAAGCTAAACCAAGCCAAAGCCACACAAGTTTCCAAGGAGAGATAGAGGTAGCCAAGCTTCCATTGATGGAGACTTCATGAGCACAAAGCTAAGCAAGCCACTACAACAAGCATTTTGGAGCATCCACGAAAGGTGAAAGAATTTTTTATTTTTATTTTTAGTTTTTCTTTCCATTTTTTTGTTAACTAAGCTCCCTTAGTAACTAGGCCTAGAGATGTATGCTAGTTTTTATGTTTGTGTCAATTTATTTTCATTTTGGGACTAAAACAATACTAATCAACTCTCTTGATTAAAATTAATAGATCACATAATGGAATTTTTGGTGGGATTCCACCCCAAAAATTTGGTCACAAATCTCTTTAAAGCAACCTCTTAATTCTTTCCATGTAAGATCTAAGAGTTAGAGGGCCAAAAGAGTGAAAGTTTAACTTAATTTTCCATTTTTTTAATAGCATTTTTGTTTTTAGAACCTCAATTTTGATCTTTAGAATGATATAACTATTACACATTAGTAATTTTGTGTAAATGAAATCATTGTTTGCTAAATAATAATTTTGTGCACCTAGCAGCAATTTCATGAAACTGAGCAGTGATTTCATCAAACTAAGCAGTGATGTCATCATTTTAGGTAGTGATTTCATTTAAAAAAATGATTTTATCCCCAAACAACAATATTATCAACCTATGTAGGGATATCATCACTTAGCTAGTGATTTCATTAGGAATAGAAATTTTGTTCAGATGTGCAATGATTTCATAGGTAAAATAGTGATATTGTGCTTTTTTGTCTAGTCTAGCCTATAATAGTAATTTTGTTGTCTATAATTATGAATTTTTAGGAAAATAATGGGATTGAATATGTAATAGTGATTTCAAAAAAAAAGTTCATTTTCAAAGTTTCTCCTTCCATTTGTAAATTACCTTCAAAGCTAAAGGATACTCTAACATTTTTATTATATGATCAAGCTTGGGAATTTGATAAAACACATTTTAGACCATCTTTTCATGCTTTTAAAATGAAATAAGAACTTTTTTTTAGTACTTAATTAAAAATTTAAGTGCTTAATATGAATGTTTAATAGTTAGACTTTTAAATTTACAACTTAAGACCAAGGGATTAAAATAACACCACTCAATCTTTCAAATTGGTGATTAAAAATGAACTCATATTTCCATGTTTTTGCATTCAATAGTTGTTTGAACAAATTTTTTTTGGAAAATAGAGGTATTTCACATGTATACTCTTCCACTTGTCCCCTTTATGGAACCTTTGGAATAAAAAATGCCCATCCTTATTGCAAAAACCCTAGTCTAAGGCTTACAAAGAATGTCATCTAAAACACTCCCCAAAAACTCACAATAGTTTGGGTGATCTTGAAAATGACCCTAAAGTATTTATATTATGTCTTTTATTTTATTTCATCTTCACTTTCGAGGGTGACTTCATCACCTCTTGTAAGTTCTATATGGAATATTTGACCTAGGGTTTCATCTTCTAGCATTGACTTCAACTACTCCCACTAGGATTGAAGGTTTGATCAGTTAAACCACCTTCTAGTGTTGGAGTTTCACATAGGACATATCTGCACTTTGAACATCACACTATAATAAATTAATAATAGGTTTTATTTGTTACAAAAATGGAAAGACCTTTTTCTAACAAGACAAGTTCCATATCCATGCAATAACATGCTTTTATTTTGAATCATAACATGAAAGTCATTTTGTAATTGATTCCCCTAGAAACGTTTGAAACCTTGTAGATCTTAGACAAATCCCCACTTTCCATGGAAGTGTTGTTGGTGAAATGTGTGACTCAAGGTCTATGTCATGGTACTTTCATTTAAGAGAAGGGGGTGTAAAAAACCTACTATATAATGCACATTTTAATTTTGGATGAACCCTAAAAGCCTTTCAAATGACATATATTGATGGATTCCTATAATACCAAGCAACCTTGTTAGTTTAGGATCTAAGAGAAATTAATTAGTTGGTTTTTTCCTAGATGAAAGTCTTGTTTGGAGTTAAAAATTAGTGTGAACAAATGATATAAACCAAAAATATAGTCCTCATTTTCCTTTTAACAAAGAGGCATTATGCTTCCCATGTAAATCATCAATTTGCCTTATTCAAAGTTCATTAAACCTTGTAGTCATATCATCCACTTTGGCATAGTTATGCTACCCAATTATGTCTCACATTATACTAAACATTATTTAAGTCCTTGATTTATAACTTAAATTCAAAATTACACCTTCATAACTTTATAGGGTTGATGTGTTAAGTGGGTTTGCCATTTTCACTAAACTTGAGGGAACTTAGGTAAAATTTCCAATTTGGGTTGAAGGCTATTTAAGACTCATAATCATTATCACCACTTGGTAAAATTAAGTCAATTTATGTAAACACTTGCACTTTAAGTCTATAAGTGAACCTTCCTTATCCCATTTTGCCTTGACTTTGTTTAAGTCATACCTTTTTTCCTTAGAGATATTGTCAAAAATATGAAGGTATGTATGCCATTTGAGTTAGAAAAGCTAGTGTTACACTGCCAAATTTGTGAGAAACCATGTTTTCCTTAGAGATTTTTTAATACAAACCTTTTGCCACATCTTTTGAGTAGTCTAGCATTGTTACACTTCCCAAAGCATCTCAAGCATTATTTCATAGAATATTTTGGATAGAGTCTAAGTTTTTCACATTTTTCAAACCAAATATAAGTATACCTTTTGATAATATTTTTCTAGCATGGTTATGTCATTCTCTTTTGTCTAGCCTATTCATCACAAGATCCTATTTTTATGCCATTATTTGTAAGAAAATAAATTGTCTTAAAGTGCCTTTTGTTTCATATTTCATATCTAATTTATCAAATTCATATCCAAGAGTCAAATGCCTCATTTTTTTGAAGTGTTTCAAATCTGTTAGATTAAAAACTCATCTCTATTTTCAAATTCTAGTTTTTGATGTCATTTGGACAAGAGTCCTAACTCATGCCTTGTTTGAGCCTAATTTTTATGCCATGTTTGTCCAAAAGGCCTCACAACTTTTATTTTCTTAGATTAGATTGATTTGAAACACTTTGACCTTTGAGTTTGGCATTTCAATTTTTGATCCATTTACTTATTCATATTTATGTGAAATGTGAGGTGTTAGATACTTAGTGTTAGCTTGTTTTATCACAAATATTTGCAAAAGCTTTTTTAGATATACATATCAATTTATTTTGACAAATCTAGACCAAGATTGAATGTCCTTTTTAGACATTATATTTCTAGAGTTTGTATAACTCTCTTCCCTTTCATATCAAAACATTTACTATGGATCCCAACATATTTTCTTGCACTTTTAATGGACTCAAGTATAGTCTATGGGTTAATGATGTGGTTGCATAAGAAGAGATGGTAAAAAACCATTATTTAGATAATGTTGTTTATGAAACCAATCCATATCCATCTCATAATGCTCAAATAGGGGCATAAATCCCAAACCCATTAGCTCATTACTTGATAAATATGTCACCATATTCAAAATAGGATCAAGAATAAACTAAGAAATACATAGCTATGATACCCACTATCTGAGAACCATTTAGTCAAAAATTGTACCCTATTAATACACCTTCTACATTTGATCCTTATTTTCTTGAACAACATCTATTGGATAACAAAGATTAGATTTTGGTTAGAGCCATAGAAGTAGGGGTTAAGTTTCTGATAGACTTTCCCCATGAAAATTTACCAAGCCTAGTAAGAAGGCCACACAATATCAATTATAGTCAATAGGCTTCTTCTAGTAACCCTTTGGCTCTTACTCCAATGGTATATAAATATTCTCATATGCTTGGTAAAGGAAATAACCTCATGGAATACCACTTCAATCAAATGAAAACAACATACCAAACCTACTTCAATCTAGCACACAACTTTAATTAGATGACCATGGTAAATAAACCTCTTATTGAATTAGTTCCTTCAATAGGAGTTTTAATAGAGTTAACTAGTCAATAAAATCAAGGTGTAGAACCATTCATGCAAAATACCTCAGGGGATAACTTGTTTCATATGCCAACCATCGAGGAAGTGTCTTCTACTTCTACACAAAATAATGGGAAAAATACAATGGACAATACACAAGTAACATCTAATCCAAATCAAACTAGTACTAATTTACAAACAACTAGTCAACAATATGTGTGTTTAGTTAATACCACAAGTGGATCTACCAACCAAGTAATGAGATCTTTTACACCCCAACCTCAACCAAATACTTTCAATCCTCAACTAACTGCTTCATCAAGTTTATAACTAATAAGATCAGGTAATCAACCAGTAACTAATGTCATGCCTCAAAAATAGAATATGATGAATCATATTCCTTCTCAATAGGTGATGATTAGTATTCAAAAACAATAGTCACAAATAAATATACCAATGCAATAGAGGCCAAACATATTACGACCTCAATAAAGAGCAACCAATGTTCCACCTTGTTAGGTAATAGTAAACATACCTTCTTCCTTTCATACCAACATGCCAATTTAAAACCAACTGATGATTAATCAATGATGTATTAATTTTGGAAAATGACATGTGCCAAATCCCCAACAATCATCTACTTCCCAATAGGGATTTGTGTAATAAGGAGGTTCCAATGTTTCTCAAGTACCTATGAGGAAACAATTACCTTTTGTTTAAAATGTGTCACTCATTTAGAGGTAGGATTTTGGTTTACAAGTTCTTACTCAATATCAAGTTTTAAATAATGATAAATAGATCCCTATTTAAACACAATAGGCACAGTATGGTTATATCCCTCCAACCAACATTAGAATCCTCCAAGTCAAACCTTCATCACCAACCCTAACTAGAATATTTTGAAACCAAATATAAAATTTCAATAAGGACATCCTAATCTATGTATGCATATTCCTATTTCATTTCCCAACCAATCCAATATATACCAAATTCCCCCATCATACCCTAGTCAAAGTATTGCACTTGTGACCACCCAACCATCTACTTAGGCCAACATTCCCATTGGTTTCTTAGAGAAAGAGTTATAATAGATGAAGGATGAAATTGGTGCCACCCAAGTGGGGAAACAAATTAAAAATATTAAATTAGATGATATGTGTTCCTATTCTTTCAATATGGAATAATTACAAATTCCATTTCTTCTAGTATATGAACCACTAAATTTTGATAAATACAGGGGGAAAGGTGACCCCAAAGCCCATTTAACTAAGTTATTTATCACATATTAGCTAGTGGCATATAGTGATATATACCATTTGTTGTTTTTTCCAAGGAGCTTAGATAGACAAGCCTTAGAGTGATTCTTTAATTTGTCCAAAAAATTAGTAACTAATTTTGATGATCTTTTAGATAAGTTGTGTATCACTTTTCCTATAATCGTGAGCACAATGTTTCATTGGTTGACTTGACACAAGAAAAAAAAAGGTCGGTGAGAGTTTTTCTAGTTACTTACATTGATGAAGAAAACTTGTAAGCTAATTCACTTAAAATTTACCAGATAAACAATTAGCTATTATATTCACTAAAAACTTTCATACTGAGATATCCTATCATTTAGAACTATAGTGTGCACATACCTTCAAAGAGATCATTGATAAAGGTTTGTTGATGGAGTGAGATCTCATTAATAAAAGAGTCATAAAAAATAATTCAACTAATCAAAACCAAGGTACCAATCAGGGAAGTGTCCAAAACCAACATCCAATCCAATCACAAGCATCAACCATCACATGCCAATAACCAAGATAGACCAAAGCAATTCAACTATAATAGGAATGTTGTGAGAAATGGAGTAACTAAGTCATGTCATGTTCAAATAGTGCAAACATCATTTTCACCACCTTTTCAGTTGACTCCTACCTAACAACCTTTTCAACCAATGCCACAATCACGACAAGCAAGATCTATACAAAAAATGCCATAACATTTGCCATTGCAAAATCCTCCTCTAAGGAGAACTTTGCTAACATGTCATGTTTTTAGTGACCTTAGAGAGCCTATTAAGTCTATTTTTCACAAAATTGCCACTACTAATTTGATTAGTTAACCTATACCAAAGTATTATCCTCAAGGCAGCGCTTATCCTGATTGATACCATGAAAATGAATTCTTTGAATATCATTAGGTCGATGAGCATAATTTATGAAGATGTGTGCAAATCAAGCATTTAATTAAAAATATGTTAAATAATGGGGAGATCACATTGGATGGTTGTACTTCCACCTCTAATCAGACTCTTGGGATTTATCAAAACCCTTTTCTTGAACACAATAACTAGCAATAATGGAAACAACAACAATAATGAGTGTAAAAAAATCAATAGTATCAAAATCAAAGGTTGAACCAATAAAATCAATAGCAGAACCAACAACATCAAAATAATGGATAAAACTAAGGTCAAAATGGTAAAACCTAATAAACTTACCATGTGGTTGTACATGACTATAATAAGGTTGTAGGTCATATTATAGGGGGTAGCATTAACACCATCTCCATTAATCTTAGACTAAGCACCAATCAATCTAGACCATTGCTAAACAATGCCACTCAGTCAAATTACATGGATAATCCTTTTTTGACTTGGAACCACATGTAAGTGAAATAGAAAACTAGAATTTCCAATGTTTGACCTTATACCAATAACTCATCCATGCCCTATGACCACATACAAGTATACTAACAACTGAGACTTATCCTATCTAGTTCCACACCATCACCATCATTTGTTAGCAATCATGGTCCTATGCTTACTCCTAATTATGCAATCATAACTCAAAGTTCATAGATTACCATTCCAAGCCCATATACATTTGCCACTTTGCCCATTATCTAACGAGCCATTCAACCTCAGAATAAGCCCTTTACCACTAATTAAGAAAAGAAGTTTCATATTGTGGAACAATTGCAAAAAATACCACCCTAGATCTCTATTTTAGATTTGTTGTGAATGTTGATAATCCACAAGAACAATTTGAATGAGTTATTAACCAAATCCACTATTACTAGTGACATATCCCTTGATAAATTTCAAGATTTGGTTAGAGACCTAGCTCTAGCCCAACAAGTCACACCCAACCAAAGCGATTTGTCTTCCCTTGGCCCACTCCATAGTAATCCATTTTACATAGAAGTTTGTATAAAGTTTCATAAAGTGAAACATGTCCTTATAGATAATGGATCAGGCCTCAAGATAGTGTCTCTAAATCTCATCAAGCCTATTGGGTACATAATGGTAATCTCCAACTAGAAATGATAACTATCAAATCATATGATAATTAAGAGAGAGAATTAAAAGGCACCATTAGCTTGTTAGTTATCATTGGGCCTTTGACACATGAAACACTTTTCCATGTGCTTGATCTTGAGTTGTCATATAATATGCTTTTGGGTAGGCCTTGGTTATATGAGATTCATGCAATAACATCAACACTATACCAATGTATCAAGTTATCCCATTTAAGGATGGAGGTGAATATTGTAGGAGATTTGCATCTATATGAACATTGTCAACATATTAAGGCTAAGTTTCAAAGATAAAATTATGAATACAACATGAATCAAAGTTCCAATTAGGATAATGGAAATTCCATACTTATTTACCCTCTAGAGGACAATTGCATAGATCCTAATACCCTAGATTCTCATTCCCACATTCCAGCTATTGAAGCTTCCAATCACTTCACCATTATAGATAATGGTATAGGGGAGTATGTGACCCATGATACATTTTATATTATGAATATTCCTAAGGACCCCAAGACCTTTGAAAGACCGGAATTCACTCCACACATGCACTAGAAATGAAAATATAAAGATATACTTCATAATCTAGGACCAGTCACATTCATACTAGCATCTAGCTAAGAATAGGGCCCTCTTAAAGAAGATGAATCATGGCTATAAAATGACAAATTGTATAATTATTACAAGAGCACCAACTATCCAATTCCCAATAGGATCATGAAACATCAATATTATGACGGTAAAGGCCTCAGATTGAATCAAAAAGGAACCATTGAGCTAATTTCCATGACTAAGTAAAAAAGACCTTATGGAATTAGATTTAAAACACTTGGGGGTGAACCTACATATCTCATTAAAGTTCCATCACTAGTGGATAGTGATGATGATGTTGATAATGAAGCAGAGTCCAGTCATAGCCTTATCTTTGATGACCTAGCCGAGATTAACTTGTTTGATAATAATGCCTTTTGTACCCTTATCCCAATCATTTGTAATAACCCATTATCATTATACTATCCCTAATTAATATATTGGGAGAAATAATAATTGATTTTTCTAATTGATGAGTTTCAAAATGATGATGTATTTTGTGACATTCTAGGCCTTAGAGATAACGTTCCATTGGGAGATCATAAATCAAGGTTCTCAACCACATTAGATATTGAAGCCTATTTTGGAGCCAAGGTGAAAACCCTTTGCTAAGAATAAATAAATAAAACATTGAGGTCCCAAAGTGAAAACCTCTTTGAGGCAATTTTTCTAGGGAAAGTTAAAGATAAATTCTAGTTTAGTGGTGAAAACCTGTTTTAGGCATCATTAGATGGTGGTGTTAATTCTTCTTCAAATTTAGACCAAGAGACCACCAATGATGAACTTTCCTATGGATCCAAGTTTAGTTTTGAGCAAAAATAAGTGTTTGATTGAATTATATAAGAATTTTTTACTATTTTTGTCACATGGCTAGATATTCCATTAGGGGACTTAGATTCATCATGCCTAGGAGAAGTTGAAGAGCTAGTCCTAATAGAGGACTCTTATATAGCCCAATATTTTAAGTCTCTGCCTACTATTCTAGAAGAAGGTTCAACCCTTTTAGTCAAGGATTCAATAGAGGTAAACATTAGCACTCTATTAGACCCAAAATGGATAAAATTAGGCATGTCACTCACTAAGGAGGAACATAAAGTCTTTACAGCTCTATTGAGAGAATTTATAGATATATTTACATGGGCATAATCTGAAATGCTAGGTTTGGACCCCACCTTGGTTTTAAATCATCTTTTGATAAATCCTAATGTCAAACTAGTTAATCAAAAATTTTGTAATATGCATCCTTGCTTTTCTATATTGGTAAAAAAGGAGTTGGAAAAACTCTTAGAAACAAGATGTATTTGATCTATTGACTAATCAAAATGGATCTCTAATGTTTTACCTATTAGGAGAAAGCCCAAAGGAATCATAATCGATACTCATTTTTGAGACATAAAAAACTTTTTCCCTAAATATGACTTTCTATTGCCTAATACTGACATGATCATTGAATGTATTATAGTTTATGAGATGCTTTCACTCATGGATGTATTTTTAGGATATAACCATATCAAAATAGCACCAAAAGATCAACACAAGATAATGTTCACCACTCCATTGGGAACATTATATTATCAAGTAATTCTATTTGGTCTTAAAAATTCTATAGATACATATCAAAGATCCATGACTATCATATTCCATGATATGATGCATGATATTGTTGAAGACTATGTCGATGACATAATACACAAATCAAAAACTAGGGTTGACCATCCAATAGTGCAACATAAAATATTTGAAAGACTATGAAATTACAATGTCTAATTGAATCCAAATAAATGTGTGTTTGGTGTAACATTAATCAAATTACTTGGCTTCATCATGTCTCATAGAGGCATTGAAGTTGATCCAGCCAAGATACAAGCTATAACAGAGATGCCACCAACCAATTTGAAGTAGCTCCATAATTTTTAGGGAAATATTTAGTCAATATGATGATTTATATCTCAGTTAGTAGACAAGTATCATACATTTACACATATTCTGAAGAAGGGAGTTGCATTCCACTAGGATAATAACAACTTTTCAATAGCTCAAAGATAACCTAACAAATATGCCTATTTTGTTACCCCCTATACTAGAAAAGTAATTTTTTTTGTAATTGTTAGCTATAGGTAGTGCCTTGGGGTCACTTCTAGCTCAACATGATTACAATGGAAAATAACATACAATATACTAATTAAGCCATACATTAGTCACATATGAACATAAATATATGCCTATGGAAAAAGCCTATCTAGAGATGGTATTCATAGGTCAAAAATTGTGACACTACATGTTGAACAATAAGACCATGGTCATTTCAAAAGTAGATCCACTCAATTATCTACTATCTAAAATATCTTTATAAGGTATAATGGCCAATTTGATCCTACTTCTTAGTGAGTTTGAAATAGAGTATGTCAATCAAAAGTCAATCAAAGGATAAGTCCTTGTCGATCAGCTTACTAAAGCACCCATTGTAGACATAAAACCACTTACATTATAATTTCCTAAAGAATCCATCATGGCCATCATTGACATAACTCTTGAATAGTATCATTAGAAGTTTTATTTTTATGGATCATTTACTGCACATGGATCGGGGGTAGGCCTCTTATTTATTACACAATAGGGGGATCTAATTCCTAAGTCTTTCAAAATCATTTTTCCTTGCACAAATAATATGGCTTAGTATGAATCATTTATTGCAAGACTTTGATATTAATTATGATGGAGCATAATTCATCTTAAGGTTTATGGTGATTCTTAATTAATCATCAATTAGGTCATAGACCATTTCTAAACTAAAGATGATAAATAGGTTCCCTAAAAAGCTATGGTTGACACTCTTAAATACAAAATTATAGATATCCAATTTGAGTATATAACAAGGGATAGTAATAGAACTATCAATGCCATGGCTACTATCAACTCCCAGATTCAAAAATGAACAAATCTAGAGAGTATTAGTTCCTTGTCATGAATGTTTTTGTACTAGCTCATGAAACATCAACCATTGCAATGATTTATGATATTATTGGTCATAATTTTATCTGGTATTTATACCTTTATAATTACCTCCATGACCAAATTATACCACCTGATCTATCCCATAAACAAACTAAATCCTTTATCCATCACTCAAATCATTATAATCTACTTAGATCAACCCTCTACCACTGTAGTTTTGATAAAACTCTACTTCAATGTTTAACTTTGGTAGAATCTACGCTAACATTATGCAAATTACATGAAGGAGTATGTGGTTCCCACTCTGGTAAGGTAATCTTATCCAAAACTCTTTTACATACTAGTTATTATTGGCCCATGATGGATGTAGATGCAGCTACATATGTAGATAAGTGTGATAAATGTCAATGGCATGCCAATCTAATTCATGCACTAGCCAAGAATTTGAAACCAATGTTGACACCATGGCCATTTGCTATATGGGGACTCAACCTCATTGGAAAAATCAATCCTACATCCTTATATGGCCATAAACATATCCTTACCACCATCAAATATTTCACGAAGTGGGTAAAATCTATACCCCTCACTTACATGACTAGAAAGTGAAAATTTCCAAGTTTATTTTCAACCATCTTATCTATCGCTATGGTATCCCTTCTAACATTATATCTGATAATGGAGGATCATTAAATAACAAGTATGTCAACAAGATATGTGTTGAGTATAACATCACACAACATTTCTCTATGACATATTACCCTCAAGGTAATGGTTAGGTTGAATCATCTAATAAAACAATTGTTAACATTCTCAAAAAGATTGTTAATGATCTCGATCTTGACTAGTACCTTCAAATATTCCATGTCCTTTAGTCATATTATAAAAATAACCATACCCCCATAGGATCCACTCCATAATCAATTTTTTATGATATAAAATACATCCTTCACATTGATGTTGAGTTACCTTTAATTCACATATATTTCATGTATTTCCTAGATGATCATGATTACAAAGTAGCTCACCTACAAGACCTAGACCTACTTGATTAAAAATGTACTTATACACTAAAAAATAATTAGGCATATCAAAATTGACTCAAAGGCAACTATAATCATCATGTTGAGTATAGAACATTTAAACTTGGTGATCTTGTTCTTAAAGAAAACCAAAAGAATACCATAATTGAGAAGAAGCATAAAGTTAAATTCAAACCAAACTAGATAGGGCCTTTCATCATTACTATAGATTATGGATTAGGAGCACACATGCTCACCAAATAAAATGGAGATGAACTTTTTGAGCCAATTAATATTCTTCACCTTAAGCAGTACTATGCTTGAGCACTATGGTGTATTTTCTATAAGGACCATTTCTGTTATACCACTTTATCACTATTCTTCTTTGTATGAATACCATTCTTATCATTCCTCTTAGCCTATTACTTATGAATTTAACATTTCATTCTATCAACCAATCATGTTTTAAATCCTATTTAACTATCACATTTAACCTTGGTTTCACCATTAGTTGCACATTTTTATCACCAATGAATTTGATTAGTTATAGTAGTTGTTTCTATCATTTTAGACAAAGATAGTATTTTAGAGTAGTATGATAAAAGTTTTATAAATTACATCCTTCATTTATTTTTCCTTTATTATCACTTGTCTTACTACTAACTATAAATGCCTATGGGAAAATTAATACCATTAATCTATGCCATTATTTTCTAGTTATAACCACCTATGGGAGAACTAGGGGCAACATTTATTTATTGAGCCTTGACATACCAACTTGACATTTTCTATGTCATACTATGCCTTTATACCAACTGTGTCTATTTTGTTTTGACTTCTATGTTAGTCAAAATCCTATGTTATAAGATAGGACTATAGTGACTTGAGTTCCTTTGGGACTATATAGGTAGTACTCAAGTTTTATTGAGGTCATCTCAATCACCCCTAAGCCATGCTCTCACCATTTTACAAGCAACCTAGGACACACTCTCACAATTTTATGAGAAACCTAAGTAATGTTCTCACTATTTTTTGATCTTGAACCATTTTAGTATCTCATCTTTTTTGATTAAGTTGAGATAGTTCAAAAATTCTAAAAACATTTGTAAAATTGTTTAGAAAAGACCAAAAACATTGACCACTTATTTTCCTTAAGGATTCTGTGAACCCTTACTAAGTCACAAGAAAATCACTTGTTCCTTGGTTTTCCTATCCTTTTTGGCCCTTTTATCTCATGCACTTGCCATTTTCTAAGACCATTCCTATTCTTCTATTACAACCATTATTTTATTTTCATCAGTTATCATTTTCTTCCCATTTCTTAAGAGAACTACATTTGGCCTGACATTTTTGTTGGATATTACATCCATGAAACTATGTAGGCAGTGTCTATTTACCTAGTGCATATTGAAATAGCTCAACCACCCCCACCTTTTCTTCTATTCCCCCATTTTATTAGTTTATTAAGTTGTCACCTATTTTCTTGAGGCAATGTTTGTATGGCTTAAATTAATTTGTTTGTTTCTTTGATTATTTATTTGTTATTTTAATTATGTACCTATTTCTTTGCTTTCCATATTTTTACCTTGATTCATTATATGTGCATTCATTAGGTGATTCTTTTCCCACACTAACACTTGAATCCATCCATATTCATGTGCATATATTATCATCATGGTTTTTATCATTGGTACATTATTTTTTATTAAATATTGGATTTTATGAGTCATTCCTTATGTCTTCATAATTTTATACCATGATGCCTATCAACATGTGCTACAACAAACCTTAGCTTTAGGAAATCTAGTCAACAATGGTGGCATTGACATCTCTTCAACACTAGCATCCTGATTCACTCCCAATCATCTCTTAAATAAATTAATTAAATAATGAAATAATTTTAACCTTTATTTAGTTTGAATGAGCATCTCCTTACTAGCAGGTTTTCCCAATTTATCTTTATCTCTCTATGTTAAGTTACCATCATCAATCATCCAATCAATCATGTTTGCCATAATCAGGGTCCAATGATTATAACTACCTATGGGAAAATCCTTGCACACCATAGCACCTATATTTCTTAATGATTATAACTAACTTTGGGAAAATCATTGTGTCATCACCACTTTCCTTTTTCTACCCATATAGGATAATTTTGTTATCTTGGTTTTATATCCTAACTAGGATAACTCCATCTTCTCAATGATAATAACCACCTTTGGGAAAATCATTATGTTATCATACCGTGTTGCCACTATCAAGGTACAATACTTATAACTGCATTTGGGCAAACCATTGTACACTATCCCACTTGTATTCTCAATGATTTTGACTACTTTTTCAATATCATTGTGTTTTCATCCCATCCTTTTCCTTTATTTTGTCCCCTTGTCTCCATTCTTTTTTTGAGGGACTACTTGCCAACCTTTCCTTGTATCAATCATTCCCTTGAGGGGGCATCATACAGTTAGTTCATCATCATTATATTCATAGGCATACAAGACTTTTCCATTATTTGAGAAGATGTTGCTATATCTATAGCTTTTAATTCCTTCCCAAATAGGGGCAAACTATACACACCTAAATCTGGCCATCGATAAGCTCTAACTAAGCTTTTGACCAATTCTTACCAAAATGCACAATTTGGCCTAAAAACACTAAAAAACATTAAATGAGTTAAAATTGATATATTCAAGTGTCGATTTTGGCCAAAGTGTCATCAAATTTGGCAATGCAATTTATGAGCTAACTAACTTTGATCAGATCATTTTGAGTCAAAATCTTAATTTTGTACTTGGGTGCTCTAGATTACTTTTTTCTATCAAATATCTTACACAAGACTTGTGCCTTTGTTTTAGATTAAGGTAAAAGCAGGTTTTGAAGGGGCCTTGAAACCCTTTTACAGAAGTAATAAAGATAAAATGTTTACAAGCACCAGGAGAAGCATTCCGGCATCCTACTAAGAAGTAGCAACAACCTTTGGTTAAACAAGGACGGCCTCAATATTCAATTACATCCAACCTTCTAATTTCCAAAAAATAGTTTAATAACTATTTTTTTGGGGTAAAATCCAGAATTGTTGCCTGCCTTCCATCAGCTATATTCTGCTTACTTTCTAGCTCTCTGATTTTTCTTATGGGTTTTCTTCCAGGTTTGTCTGGACAGCCAACATCCGCTTTCACTTTTGAATTCTGCTCTTCTCTTTTTCTAGATTTATCCAAAATAGAAGCACTATTTTTCACCTTCATTTGCTGGTCTTTTTTGCTGCTTCTAGTTTCTATTCCTTTCGTATTTGTCTTCTTTTTAGCCCTTTTCCTTTGGTTTGGAAAATGCTTTAAATTTTCTCCTTTAACATTCATAGGAAGCTCTTCCAAAGGCAATTCATTATCAACCTGATTCTTCATTGGCTGAGAAAGAAGAGGAACTCTCTCCTTTAATTTATTTCCTGTATCAGCCAAGATTTCTCCTTCCTCCAGCACTACTTTGCCTTCTGCCTCTCTCCGTAGATCCTCTACCCTTTAGTATAGAATGATTTCCTTTGATAAATCTATCAAATCTTCTTTGCTATGTGTGGGTACTGTGGTTTCTGATTGCCTTCCCTTCCCTTATATCTCAGAATTTTCTATATCTCCCCAGTTGTCTTCTATCTTTTGATAGCCAACAATTTGTTTAGTTAAATATATCAACTCATCTTCCCTATGTTTAGGATTTGTGGTTTTTGGTTGCAGCCCATATCCTTCTTGCTCAGAATTTTCTTTCTCCACCACAGCCTCTTCATCTGCATCTGATTGTGGTTCTTTTGATTCTTCAATAGGGGTCTCTTTCTCCTCCTCAGCATGCAGTACTTTAATATCTTCATTCTTATTTAGTTCTTTTTGATTGTTTTCTTTAGTTATCCATACGTTCTTGTGCTGAACCTTGTTCTTCCTTTCATCCAAAACACTGCTTGAGTAATATTTCCTTTTGTAGGGACAGTTTCTAGCCCAGTGCCCCTATTTTTTACAAACATAGCAGGAATTGGGCAAATCTTCAAACACAAACCTTTGAGTTTTTTTACCATGCTTTGAAATTAAATCCATTTTTTCTGGGAGGTTGTTCAAATCTGCAACTTTAACATAAAGTCTGGCATGTTGAAGTTTGGATCTGGTTACCATTGCATTGTCCAATGCCACAAGTTCACCAAAAGTGCTGGCTATTCCTCTAAAAATGTCCTCATGCCAGAATTCTAAGGGAAGTCCAGGAAGTCTTACCCAAATGGGAGTGGTTAAGAAGAAGGAATATGATAAGTCCATATTGGGCTCCCATTTTTTAATAGTTAAAGAGCATTTGCCAAAAGACCATGGTCCTCCACACAGAACCTTGTTCATATCCTCTTTACAGTTGAAATTAAATAGAAAGAAGCCATTCAACATTGGAGCCATTTCAACATCTCCTCAAATAACCCATTTCCTTTTAACCATTCTAGAAAGGGATTCTAAATCTGGTCTTGCCCCTAAAAATTTACCAACTAAGGTGGATTCCAATGAAGACACATAAAAATCTATTAAAGGATCAGGGATAAATACTTGGAACTCACCTTTCTCCCAGCAAGATTTAGTAATAACCGGCGGGAAGAGAAGTTTTTCATTGGATCTCTTGTCGAACAGAGAGGACCACTTCCTTTGTTTTGAGTGCTCTGCCTTCTGCACTTTTGAGGATTTTTCCTTGTTTAAACACCCTTTCTCTTTCTCCCTTTTAGTCTTTTGCCCCAGCACATCAAGAGAATAATCCTGCTGGGGGGTACTGGTACCACAGAAAGGGTCCAGTCCGTTCAAAGGTAAGCTAGTCTTTTTATCAGTAGAAAATTTAGATCCTTCATTTTCTTTATCCTCTCCTGTTATCCCTTCTCTGTTAGTGCCTCCTTCCTGGTTTTCCACAACCAGTTTTCCATTCACCTTCCACCCTTCATTTCCCCTTTCAAGAGGGGTGTCTTCTTTTTGCCTCCCTGCATGTTTAGCTGCAGGTTCTAGGAATGCTTCCAGCGCGCCCAACACGCCCAGTGCTCCCAGCGCGCCCAGCGCGTCCCAGCGCTTCATTCAAATTTCAAACCATGCCTGTGCGTGCCTTCCGCCTTTCGCCCCAAGTTAATCAAAATGTTATTGTAAATATTTGATAGCATTGAATGATAATTGGATATGTATTAACCTATGAATCAATGCATTGTTCATTTGACATGAGCCTAATCTTCCTTAAAATGCAGATAGTCCTAATTCATCCTAGACATGGTCAAGAAGTCAAAAGTTAGACTTGTGCCTTTGTTATTTTGTGTTGAAAACATCATAAATGTGATAATAGATCTAACACATCTGACGTCACATCCTAATTTTAATCTAGTCAAATTTTATGCCAATGACATGACATTCTGATTAGTTTGATTAGTTTGTGCACAAATTGCCAAGGTTTTGCATCAAAAGTGCTTAATAATGTTTTAAAATAATTAAACCAAATAAAGTTCTTATGTTGATTTTCCATGAGATTTTATGAATATTAATTTTTTTAAATTGATTTTTATTAACTACATCATTAAGTGACCTCATTTTTTAGGAAGGCATGCCTAGGCCATAAATGCCATAATTATTTGAATCAAGCCACCCCATGCCTCATAAATGCCTACCATGCCTACTAAATTCCCCTCTATCCTAAATATTTATGAGCCTATTTATGTATTTTAATTAAATAATTAAATTAATCGTTAGCCACACATCTCAATCTTGAGATGGATGGTTCAGGTTGATTCTATCCGTTTTCTAAAATCTATAAATAGGAAGCCTTACCACATGAATTTTAAGATATCATATGCCAAAGTTATAATTTTGAATTGATTTTAAATCTTCACAAAAATTATTGTTATAATGTTAAAATATGGAGCCAAGCCAAACCAATTCAAAGCCACACAAGGTGCCAAGGAGAGACGGAGGTAGCCAAGCTTTTATTGATGCAGACTTCATGAGCATAAAGCCGAACAAGCCAATACAAAAATAATTTTGGAGCATGAAAGGAAGGTGAAATAAGTTTGTCTTTTTCATTTTAGTTGTGATTTCCATTTTTTTGTTAACCAAGCTCCCCCTAGTAACTAAGCCTAGAGATGTATGCTAGTTAGTGTTTTTTTGTCAATTTGTTTTTCGTTTTGGGACTAACACAATACTAATCACCTCTCTTGAGTCAAATTTATAGTTCAAAATAGACACTATAATGACATATTTAAATTAATTGATCAGGTCCTAAAATATTCTACTAATGTTGATGACTAACTAGCAAAGTAAAGGATGCCCTTAGGTCCTATAAGAAGTGTGGGATCCATAGAGTCATAGCCAAACTAGAGGCATTCCCTTGTGCTAACTAGTTAAGTGACATCCTTGTTTATACCTTTAAATATATCATGGGTGTCCTTAGTGTTCAAAGAACACTTCTTATTTTAGAATTCTAGGAATTCATAGCATGAGTAATAGGTTTTGGAAACTTATGTTACCTATGGTCAAATAACAGTAGATCAATATTTAACTATCCCATAAAATTTATATTAAATAATGTTAGGAGCCACCATGGACCAAATCTTTGAAAATTGTAATTATTTATGCTAATACTATTAAATTGTGATCTAATCTTAAACTACATACTAATCCTAATGGACATTTAAAATGAAATCTAAACTAAAGTGATCTGGTTAAAAGAGAAGCAAAAGAGAAGGGTAAGGCAAAAAGGGAATATGTGATTATTGATCTTATCCTCAAACATTATGATAAAGTTTTAATTACAATTGAGTATATATTTAACTAGTATATATTACAAAATGGCATAAGCTTAGATCTCATTACACATTAGGCGAACCTTCAAGGATGATATAATGAAGTACAAGTAAGAACTAAATTTACTTTAAATATTTACTGCCACACTCAAATAGTATTTGCACTTTTAATGTAAAGAAAATAAAATGAATCAAATTCAAGATCATTCAACTAATATAACATAAGCACAAATTAACAACCTTGTGATCAAAGATGCAACTTATAATTCATAAAAAACTATTCAAGTTTAAGACTTAAGACTAGCAATTGAGAGAAAGGCCATGCAAAAATTGACAAAAATAAATTTGGACAATCCTTTTAGAATTCTTTGACTGTATTACTCCTCAAAGTATACAAAATTTTCTCCAAATTCTCTCCCTTTATAAACTAGTAGTACTACCTTTTATAGGAGGTCAAGGTAGTATACCAGTTAGTCATAAGATATAAATTTATAAGAAGTAAGGATAGTTGTTCTTTTTCTACAAGGTTATATAATACACATTCATTTCTAATCTAAACTGACTTGGAGGCAAATATGGTAACAAAATTTGAAAATTACTTACTATTGTGTTCCAAATGATCACTAGGCTAATTTTATTTGCTCAAATTATAATTAAACTCTCTTTTATCTCAAGTTTGATCAATCCAAGCTCAAATTAGGGATTTTATACAAGTTTGGGGCTCTCGTAAAGCTTTAATAGTGATGTATTATTTGGACTTCAATTCATACGTGCCTCATATTTTATTTTGACCTCTACCTTATATGTTTGCATTTTCAAGCACACAAAATATTCATTTTGTCATTTTTTGCCTAAATGGTACTTATTTGGCATCTATCTATCAATTTTTTTGACAATTTTCATAAACACATTCAAATCAATAGCTATTGTTTAAAATTTTCCATTTAAGTCTCATCATTCAATCAAGATCCAAGGATCAAAATGGGCCACTGATCATGATCTAGGAATTCAATTTTTATTCACCATCTTTGTATCAAGCCCCATGATTATGCCACTTATCATCCTTGTGGGATTTATGAGCTTTATATCCTGCACTAGTTGCATATTGAACACATGTTTATCATGTGTTGAGCTTGTGGGATATTATAGAATCATTCAATTATCATCAGTGATTTCAAACCATTGGATCATCTAGGCCTGATGAAGTGTGAGCTATTAATCCTATGAGATGTAAGGACTTTATTCAGTGCATGGTTATAATAAAGGACTTAGGTAAAAATTCTTTTAGATAAGTTTATTTCATATTAATGAACATGTCATAGACTTAGGTTAAAGAATTTTATGCTAAGTTTAATGCAAAATATCAAATAACCAATCAAATGATATAAAACATGCCCCATTATCTAGGAAAAATATTTGAATAGATTAAATTTGATGGCCTCATAGACATCAATGACAACCTCACAAACATCAAATGATGTTCATGAAAATTTAAAATTTAATCTCATGAAGTTATTTAGGTTTGGTGGGTTCAAAGTTGATGATCATGTGGATGTCAATGATGCCCTCATGGACATCAAATTATGGTCATGTGATCATAAATTTTAAGCTCCTCAAATTCCTATATTCCATGGATCTTGGATTAAATTTTCTACATTTGATTAGGATATGTGATGAGGCAAGAGCCATCTAATCAAGATATGAGTGAGTGCATGCCATTGTTTCTTTGGTATTGATGACTGTAAGAGCAAATGTGGTGGATTTATGGGGTTTCTTGGGCCTTTAAGCTTTTCAATGTTATCTTTGCTTTGTTAGATCTAGATCCATGAGTTACAATAAACCATTGATCATGATCTAGGCACTTTTACACCATGGGTTCCATTTAATATACTTGACCTTTTGTTATTAATCTTTGAATGTTGAAGTGTTTCATGGTGGCCTTATAGGGCTTCTTGGGCCTTTTAACTTTTCAACATTGTGTTCAATCTAACCAATCCTCGATCCCTATGAGTAAGGAGCCATCTATCATGATCTGGATGCTGACACATTATTTCTTCAAAGGACCAAATTCTTAGGTTTATTTAGATTTCCTCATTTTGTCAATTTATCCCCTCAAGATGGAGCATGGGTCATTGGATCTATAGATAAGTGAGGTATTTAAGTTAGGAACCGATTAGAAATAAGGCTTAGGTTAAAATGTTAAGACTAAGTTCTTTTTCATGTTAATAAATATGAATAGGGTCTTAGCATTAAGGCTTTAGTCTAAATAGGTAATAAAGGGTACCATGCTAGAAAATTAAAAGGATCCTACCAATTATGAACACTAGAATCGATAAAAAGTAAAGGAAAATGGGGGAAAATAATGAAAAGGGAGCAATCATGATTTTAAGATAGGGTTTGATCATGTTCCAAAACATGACTAAACCTTAGTATAAAATTAGGCTTAAATTATAATTTGAAATATTTGTTCCAAATGCTCCTACCAAATACAAATTTGAACCAAAGGTTTATGACAAGGTTTTTGGAGGAGGGCTTTCAGAACATGAATTCATATTCAAATTTTCACAAACCAAAGGCTACTAAAAACTTAAATAGAGTCAATCTGTAAATTTTAAGCATGATCTCTTCATAAGGGCTCTATGAAACCTATAACTATAAGACATGAAGACCAAATTAGAAACATTAGGAAAGTTGAAAGCAAAATCATACACCAATAAGCCAAATTTATCAAAGTGGATGACCTCCAAATTCTAACAATGGTCTAATCATATTAAATTTTTAGTTTTTAGGGTTCAAAGTGTCTCAAGGGCCCTAATTCTCAAAAATGGGAGGGGGGGCATGTTAACCTCAACAAATGATAACTTCTAAGGGAAACATAGTAATATGTTATAACTTAGAGACTCTGGTTTAGAAAAATAATAAGTCATCCACTCCACTTGATCAATGACACTATCTAGATCAGTTTATTGGTAAAACAAACCTTACACTTGTAGAGTTAGGGTCAAACATAATTACATAGCCATGTTATGTGTGTTTTTTGATTCCACTTACTATTTTCCATGGGATTTAGGAGAAAGCTTCCAGGTTTCATATCTTTAATCATTAAGACTGACTTGGAGCATGTTTAGATATTCATTAATAACTATGCTTCTAGTTTAGGGAAGGTTTGGGCATTGCTCTACTACCAGCTAGACATCCATAGCCCTAATAGAGATGCCTTTCACTCCACTCATGGCCTTACTCCACTACCATCCAAGTGTCCATATCCTTGGTGGAGATTACTAGAATCACATATGCTTGAAAAGCTTTTAATTTTGCATTAAATTCTTATTTTTTTATTTTTTTATATATTTTATGCTTTCAGTAAGGTTGGGAACCATGGTATCCATGTTTAATTATTTGGTCAAGTGTTTGATCCTCATAGAATCACCTGTGTATTTAACCATTTTCTCAGTTAAGGATATTTATTAAGTGCAAGCATGATTATGTTTCAATAGATTAATATTTAATCCTACAAGTTCAAATCTTCTTAAATCCAAATTTAGGTCAAGACATTGTTCAAGCTCTCATGGAATAGTTAGCCTCTTCCATCAATCTTTACCATTTTTTTTAAGTCACAATGTTAGGCTCACATTTTAGACCCATGGTCAACATATGTATTAGGTTCATACCCACATTATTTAATTTTGGTATTTTCAAGAAAACTAAATAAACATTGAGGTCAAGGTTGTCCAAAATGACTTACTAGAAATAAGGAACAAGGCAACAAAAGCAAACACACAATAGAAAGTAGCAAACAAAAAAATGAAAGGAAATAAATAGATATATACATGCTTGTGTAAAAACAAGGTACAAGAAGTAAATAACTAAAATAAATTAACTATCCTACCTAGAATAAGTGTAACCATCTTATAAATGGACTCCATAAAGACCTTAAGGGGAGAAATAGAGAAGTAATGCTTGAGGTACTGCCCATTAGTGGGTAGTGTGAAATCTATTCCTTATAATTATTTGAATCTAAAGGTGTTATTTCTAAGTGTGTTTGTGATCTAATAGGGGCCAATCCATAGTGGTGTGAAATTTTCATACTTTCCCTTAGGCTCAAATGCTTTATCCCAAAGGAGAACTAAGTCCCCTTGTTTGAACACCTTGATCTTTGATATCTTGTCAAACCACCTCTTCACTATGGTCTAACGTCTACTAAAATTATAAAAGGATTCTTTCCATGCATCCTCCATCTAAATGATGTCTATAAATATTGAATTTTCAACCTCTTAGCCTTATTCCATATATTATTATATGAATTTATACGTGGGCAGATTGAGAGTGATAAGGAAGATAGGCTCTTGTCCATACACCTATAGAAATGGTGATGCCTTTATGGTTTTACTGATACTTATCCTATCTACCCATAGGGCATACTTGAGAATCTTATGTGAAGTCCTGGGCTTATCTATAATAGACTTCTTGATTTATTTCATCAAGTTCTTATTGGTAGACTTAGGCACTCCATTTTTTTGGGGGTAATGGTTGGATGAAAACTTAAGATAAATGAGATTATCATCACCCATTCTATTATCTCTATGGATATAAATGTATATCCATTATCACACACCAAAGAGATTAGAGTTCCAAATATGGTACATATGTTTTCCTCTAAGAATTTGATCACTTCTTTAGTCCTATATTTTTTGGTGGATACAAATTTAGTCGACCTTGTGTAATAATTTGTGATAGTCAGGATATACTTGTGACCTTCTAATTAATTAGGGTTAATTACCCCTACAAAGTCTAACCCCTATTCTGCAAAAGGTTTATCAACAATGACTAGTTGCAAAGGCATTTCTACCTTTAGTTTTGTAGTTCTAAATATTTGGCATGATTGACATTCCCTAACATGTTTATGAGCATCTTTGAAAATAGTTAGCCAATAGTATCCAACTCTAAGTATCTTGTGGGTTATTTTCCTTCTATATGGGTTCTCATTACCAAACTTCTCATGGAAGGTGATCATGATTTTTGTAGCTTCTTATTTTGAGAGACATATTAGATAGACCCCTTTAAAGTTATTTCTATATAAAACCCCATCTTTGATTAGATAATGGGCTACCTTGAGCCTAAGGTCCCTCTTTTGCTCCTTGGTGATTCCTATAGGACAAGTAACATTAATTATTAAATGAATTATGGAATGATACCACCCACTAAATTGAAAGCTTTTCCAATTAACTTGCATAATACTTAGTTTAGGGTTAGTATTAGCAATCATTTGAATCAGACCTTGGCACCTTATTAGCTTTGCAGTTTTTATTTCTATGTCATATTCTTGCAAAATTGATATCCATCTACCTCTACATTCTTCAATCTCATTCTAGCTCAGCATGAACTTTGTGGTAATGTCAGGTAGGATAACATGCACCTTATTTCTATGTATATAGTGCCTAAATTTATTTACTAATTTAACTAATACATATGCTTATTTATCAATCAATGATTGCCTCAATTTAGTATTCTTAAAATTAGTACTCATGAAAGCTATTAAGTGATCACACCCATCAACATTTTAATTTAAAAATGCAACCATAGTATGGTCAGATGCAAAAGAATATATATAAAATTCCTTTGAAAAGTTAGGACTTAACAAGACTAGAGCTTGGGTGATTGCTTATTTGAAGTCATTGAATGCCTTCCTAGATTCCTCATTCCATGAGACCTTAGAATCCCTCTTTAGCATGTCATTCAATGGCTTGATAATCTCTGCAAAGCCAAAAATGAAATTTCTTACAAATTTTATCTTACCCAAAAATTATTTTAACTCTTTCTTAATATTTGGAGACTCTATCTTAGATATAACTTCCACTCTTTCAAGATCTATGGAGATCCCATCTTTAGTTATGACATGGCCTAACAATTTGTCTTTAGTAACATGAAAGATGCTTTTCTTAGGGTTGAAGGAGATTTCATAACTTCTACATCTCTCAAATACTTATTGTAAATTCATAAAGTGATCTTCCCTATTTTTATAAAAATGGTTTAATCATCCATATATATAATGATACACTTACCAATAAAACCTTGGAAGGCATGGTCCATGGCCCTTTATAAAGTAGCTCCTCTGTTTATTAACCCAAAAGTCATTCTCTTGTATTTAAAGGTACCCCACTTATTTGTGAATGTTATCTTCATTCTATCTTCCTTGTCAACCAACACCAAGTTGTAAGCTAAAAAACCATCAAGAAAAGACATCATGGCTAAACCTAAAATTATTTATATTACCTAGACAATAGAGTGAATAGGATATTAATTCTTTTTATATGCTTTGTTCAAATTTATAAATTCAATACATAGCCTAATCTCACCATTATTCTTTTTGACTAACACTAGATTGGCCACCTAGGTAGAATACCTTATGGTAAACACAATTATAGCATCTAGAAATATCTTGACCTCTTTGAAGATCATTGGTTCTAAGACATGGTTCATAGCTATTTGATTTTTATTAAAGGGTTTACAACTTTATTCAAGGGGTATAGTATGGGTGATGACTCTTGGATAAAAAATATTCAAGTGATCATAAGACCAAGATATGAAATGCTTGTATTTGGTTAGCATCTCTTTGGTTATCTCATTTTTAGCACTAGTGCAAGATTTTAAAATGTTTACCAACTGAGGTTGATCTTGTGGGCCAAAATCAATAGAATTTTAGTCTTTACCACTTACTTTGGGAACTTTAGAAGGTTCAACTAGCTTGTCTTGATCAAATAGCTTCTCTAAGGCAATCATGCATTTAGGAATCTTATTGTCATTTAGCTAAATGACTTTGTCATCAAATTTTCCTTCCCTAAGTTTATTTTCATCAGTCTCATCAGTGATATGAGCCTCAAATGCTCCTAAAATAGTCATGAAGTTCAATATTTTTTGATCATCACTAAAGACTTGAAAATGATTCACATTATCTAGGATTGAAGGATAAGGTATCAACTCAATGTTGAATTTGGGTGAGTCTTGGTCGAGCATGAGGTTGGCTATAACAGATGCTAACTCATTAGTAGTTTTGTTCTCTTCTATAAGATGGAGACAATGTTAAAGGCATCAAAACACTTAATTATATCCCAGATTCTAAACTTATACCTCTTAAATTATGTCAATTTGCATTGATATTTACTCTTTAATTGGGTAACTAAAAGTTTTGAATCACCATAAACTAGTAGTTCTTTGACTTTGTTTTGATAGGAAACTACAAACCTAAGATGAGGGCCTCATATTCAGCAAGGTTATTAGTGCATGGAAACTAGAGCCTATAAGATACATGATATTTCTTACTAGTATAATAAATTAGGAAAATATCAACCCTAGACCCAAACTTACACCTAGCACCATCAAAATGTAGTTTCTATAGCCTAGACATAACATGAGTACTCTTAGGGTCACATACCTTTTTAGTCTCTAGGGTGAAAACCCCTAAGTCTAAGTCAATTATGTTGACCTTTTCATTGAAATCATTATACTCAATGATCATGTGTTTCATCATTGGCTCTCTTTCAACCCTAATCTAGTTTAGAACTCTTTTCTCAGAAAGCCATAAATGTGAACAATCTATGGACATGTAGCCATTCATAGCTTTGGTCTATTACCTACTTAATAAGATCACATAGACATCAGGGATGTCAACAACTTGGATATCAATAAAATTTTGTAATCTAGGCTTAGAGGCCAATTGCATATAGACATTTAATAATTCCCCAATCACCTTGACTCTATATTTGTCTAATTGAGTAACAACTCTTTCAAACTTAATAGGTGCCAAGCCATGTTTTTTGTAAATACATGATGACATGATATTGGTAGATGCACCAAAATATAATAAAAAAATATGCAAATTCTTATCAAACATCTTGAATATGAACAAGAAAGGAGGAGATTATGCATTAGCTTTGTTCATAGCCATATTATCATTGTCAGCTTTGGGTGGTTTGTCATATTTATTTGACAATGATTCTAGTAAGAGGTCCATTTATTTTATGATATGCATTAATTCATGATATATTATGTTAGATTTTATCTTTTTCATGTTCTTAACAATATTATAAATAGTCTTATTTTAATAACTAGGAACATAAACATTATTTTTAAAGGTATTCCCTTTGGGTGGTTCTAGATTATTACTTAAAGAAGTGTCTAGAGGAGTTCTAAAGTTATTTGGAGGTGTTGAGGTAGTCAACGGATATATTTACTCTTTATCACTTAAATGATAAGTCTAAGGGATATATTTACTCTCTATTACTTATATTATAAGTCTTCTTTAGGAATTTTTGGAAGGCTTGGATTTCCTTAGGGACATCATTAGGTTCATTGTCCTCTTGAAAAGAGAAATCAAACTACTCCACCATGAAAGTTTGATCCATAGGCTTAGACCCTAAAGTACCTACACCACTATCCTTATTATGGATAACTTAAAACGTGTTTAAATCTTGTTTAAAATCATCAAAAGCTTCATAAAACTCAATGCAATAAATCTCATGATGTTTGGTCGTATAGTGTACTCTACAATAATCAAGGAAAGCAATATTAGTAAGATTAATGTCCATAGTCCTCTTCTCAGAAGATGGTTCATTATTCTTATTTTTGTGGAAACTATCATTATAAAACCTATTATTAGGCCTATTAAACCTTTGGAATGAGAATTTTCTACCAGAGCTCTCTCTAGTATTGCTAACTTATTTTTGTAGCTAAAAGAAATCAGTCCTTAACTTTTGGACTATTTTCATAATAGACTCATTTTCATTATTGGGAGTTTCAAAATTGTACACTTAGTTATTATTAGTACCAAAAACTATTACTAAATCTCTTTGACCATTTTTATTGAATCCATTAGCAACATGATGATTTAAGAATCCTAGGTTCTAATTGGGGGCATCATGACTGAAAAGTAATTGATTCAGATTTGGTAGTTGATTCAATTTTGCAACATTATAATTTATTGTTAGGGAACATGTTTATAATGGGAAAATATGGGTTTATATTTGAGATAGAGTTGGAAATTTTTTCTTGGGGATGCATTTGATCACTAATGATCACTAGTTCAAAATAATCCATAGTTAATGAAGTTATAGGTGGAAGAGATATTTTCAAGAATATAAAAGTCACAGGATCTACTACATCTTTGTATATTTCTAGAGCTAAAACATCATCAGGTTTATAAGGTTCTATGGTCCTACTATACAATTTTTGAAACCTAGCATTAAAGGACCTTATGGGATCACTTGTAGTCCTCCTGATGGTGGTGAATTGGTGGTATATGACACATGGACTAATAATTTTGCCAAAATGATCTATCAAAATATTATTAAAATAATCCCAACTATTAATGTAATTATTAGGCAAATTGAGAAACCATTTGTATGCAATATATTTAAAAGTAAATGGGAATAATCTATATGCTACATCTTGATGTATGAAATTTAGCAACCTTAAAGCAACTTTGAAATATTTAATGTGCTCTTCAATAGTTATAATACCAGTTGGACTAAATGTTGGCAAGAATTTTTCAAGCTTATGTGAATGATCATGTACCACACCTGACACACTGATTGAAGAATCTCCAAACCAAGCCATACTTGTATGAAGGTCAAAGGTAGGGGTACCTTGAAGAGGTGAGGTTGGTAAATATTTGGAACATCTATGCCTACCTTATCACGCCTAGCTCTTTTATGGATTTCAAGCTCAAGGAAAGGTTCTCTAATCTCTGAATGTGATTTTATTTAGATCCTTGGAAATTCTATCTTAAATATTGAAGATCATATTTTAAATATGATGTGTCAAGTTAATATTTATAAATAACAAGGATTAAACCTACACATTATGCTAATTTTGTAAATATTTGTATAAATAATAGTAAAAATGTCAACCTTTGACTAAGCTAGCTCAAAGATGTGTCTAATTATGCAAATATAATCTATCTTTATAAATCTAATATAAAATAAACCTAGATCTATGAGAAATATACCAATATTTGATCAAAATAAGATACTATAACATCAATTACCATGAATTCTCTGATCTTAATCCATATTTACCAAAATTAAGCATCAAACTTCAAAGAAATACGATCTTTATCTAAAGGAAGCGTAAAGATATGTCAAAGACCACAAAGATCAATGATCTTTAAACTTATAAGCAAAGAATTATGAAAAAGTGCAAAGATAACACCAATCTTAGATCAAAACACTAAGATTAAAAAAGATTCAACCAATTCACAAAAATTCCCTCCTTCTAATGCTAGTAGAACATTGTTTTTTTTTATGCCTCTAAATGTATCATAGGTGCCCCCAATGTTCAAATAACACTTCTCATTTTAGAATTCTAAGAATTCAAAGAATGAGTAGCAAGTTTTCTAAACCTTCATTACCTA
This sequence comes from Torreya grandis, assembly GCA_037957365.1. NCBI lineage: Eukaryota > Viridiplantae > Streptophyta > Pinopsida > Cupressales > Taxaceae > Torreya > Torreya grandis. The sequence continues at coordinate 85,956 of JARHVA010007691.1, read as the reverse complement.
TGGTGAAATAGTGGTAGAGCAATGTTTAACTATTCCACAAAATTTATATTAATTGATGTTTGGGAGCTGCCATAGTCCAAATATTTGGTAAGTGTAAGTATATATACTAATACTAGGGAATTATGATTAGAGTTTAAACTATAGACTAAGTCTAAATGGACATTCATAATGAAATATAAACTAAAGTGATTTGGTTAAAAAAGAAGTAAAAGAGAAGGGTAAGGCATAAATAGAATAAGTTTTTTTTAATCTTAGCCTTAAACATTATGACAAAGTTTCAATTACAACTGAGTATGCATTAAACTAGTATATAGTGTAAAATATCATAAGCTCAGATCTCACTACACACTTGACAAACCTCTAAGGATGGTATAAATAAGTAAAAATAAGAACCAAATTTACTTTAAAGATTTTCTATGACACTTGAAATAGAATGTGCACATCCTAATGTGGAGCAAATAAAATGAAGAAAATCCAAGATCATTCAACTAATATAGTGTAGGCATAAATTAACAACCTTGTAATCAAAGATGCAACTCAAAATTCTTAGAAACCATTCAAATTTATGACTTCACACTAGAAATTGAGAGAAAAACCATATAATAATTAACACTAATAAACTTGGACAATCTTTGTAGAATTCCATGATTGTAGTAACTGCTCAAAGTGTATAAATTTTTCTCAAAATTCCTTCCCTTTACAAATTGGTAGTACTGCTCTTGAGAAGAGGATAAGAAAGTGTACTAGTCAGCCATAAGATACAAATTTAAAAGAAGTAAGGATCAATATCCTTTTTTTTATTCATTCTAGAATACACTTAAATTTCTAAACTAAACTGACCTGGAGGTAAATATGCCAACAAACTTTGAAAATTTCTTACTATTATATTCTAAATGGTTTCTAGGTTAATTATTTTATGCTTGAATTAAAATTAGACTCTCTTTTATCTCAACTACGATCAATTAGAGCTCAAATTAGGACTTTTATGTAATTTTTGGGCTCTCCTAAAGATTTAATGGCAATTACTTATTTAGACGTTAGCTCATACATTCCTAAGAGATGATTTTGAACTCTACCTTTATATGTTTGCATTTTTTAGCACACAAGATCTTCATTTTATTATTTTGTGCCTGCATGGTGTTTATTTGTCATCTATCTATCACTTTTCATGGCATTTTTCATAAAATCCTTCAATGCACTAGCCATTATTATTAAAAAATTGCCTTTTGTTTTGTGTCATTCAATCAAGATCCAAGGATCAATGCAGGCCATTTATCATGATCTGGGACCTCTCCTGTTATTGGTCATGATCAAAATTATTGTCCATGCAACCCATGAGCTATTGATCCTATAATATCCAAGGACATTAATCAGTGCATGGTTATAACAAATGACTTAGGTTAAAATGCTTTTAGCTAAGTCTATTTCATATTAATGAACATGCGATACACTTAGGTTAAAGCATTTTATGCTAATTTTTAAAGCATAATATCAAATGACCCATGAAATGATATAAAACATGCCCCATTATCCAGGTAAAATATTTAAATTTGATGGCCTTTCAGATGTTAATGATGGCCTCACAAAAATGATGTTCATGAGAATGTCAAATTTAAGCTCATGAAGTTCTTTAGGTTCAGTGGGATTAAAGTTGATGCTCTCATGGACATCAATAATAGGATTGAAAACATTAAATGATAGTCATATAATCATTAATATTAAGCTCATCAGGTTCTTATATTCCATGGATATTGGATTTGATTCACTCCATCTAATTTGGATCCATGATGAGGAGAAAGCCATCTAATTAATATTCAATTGAGTGCATGCCATTGGTTCATTCAGTCTTAATGACTGCAAGAGTGCCATGTGGTATCTTTGTAGGACTTCTTGGGCCTTTTAAATTTTTAATGTTATCTTCATTCAATTCAATATAGATCCATGAGTGACCACAAACCATTGATCATGATCTAGGTACTTACACACCATTAGTTCCATTTAATATGTGGGACCTTTCACTATCAAGCTTTTAATGTAGGAGTGTCACATGGTAGCCTTGTAGGGCTTCCTAGGCCTTTTAACTTTTTAATGTTGTGTTCATTCGATCCAATCCGTAGTCTTGATGAGGTACAAGACATTAATCATGATCTAGATACTCACACATGATTGGTCTAAAGGACTAAATACTCAGTTTTTTGCGCTTTCCTTGCTCCATTGGATTATCCCCTCATTATGGAACATGGGCTATCGGATCTATAGATAAGTGAGGTATTTAAGTTAGGCATCAACTAAAAATAAGACTTAGGCTAAAATGTTAAGACTAAGGTCTCATTCATGTTAATAAAAATGAATGGGGCCTTAGCATTAAGGCTTTAGGATAAATAGGTAATAAAGGGAACCATGATAGAAAATTAAAAGTATTTTGCCAATCAAAAATGTTAGAATCGATTAAAAATAAAGGAAAAAGGGGGAAAAAGTGAAAAGGGACCAAGCATGATTTTAGTCTAAGGTCTAATCTTGTTGTAAAACATGACTAAGCTTCAGTAAAAAATTAGGATTAAGTCATAATTTTAAATATTCCCACCAAATGATCTCACCAAATGCAAATTTGAACCAAGGGTTTATGTTAGGGTTCTTGGAGGAGAGCTTTCAAAACATGAATTCAAATTTGAATTATCATAAACCAAAGTCTAGTGAAAACTTTAATAGAATCAATCTATACATTATAAGCATGATCTCTTCATAAAACATACAACTATAAGACACGAAGACTAATTATTATAAACATTAGGCAAGCTCAAAGCAAAATAATACACTAGTAAGCCAAATTTATCAAAGTTGATGATCTTCAAATTGTAACAATGATCTAATCACATTGATTTTTTAGTGTTTAGGGTTCAAAGTATCTCAAGGTCCCTAATTTTTAAAAATGGGGGGTATGTTGATCTCAAAAATCCTCCATAAGGCTATCCACATATAGGATGTCATCAATTATTAGGTGTACTCACCCACCTCTTAGCTCTAGATTATCAATATATTAGGGAATGCCATCAAGGCATACTTATCCCACTAGACTTGTTTTTATCATAGGATGTGATAAAAATGTCAGCCTAGATGGACATATAATAGATTTATGATGTCCTCCATGACTAGGTTGAGAACCCTGATTCCAAGTGGATTAACAAGGAAAAGATCAGTGCCTATATAGTCTACACCTTTCAAGAGGAGGTCTGAGTAGGCATGATCCTACTAAACTAGTCGTTTAAAGACATAGACTGCTAGCATGTGAACTATGGGTGCCCCTTATACACATGATCCTCAAACACTCTAACATCTTATAAATTATAGGCTTAATCAACTTCAATTTGGTTCATTCCATTATAGGTGCCTAAAATGAGGGCAAATTTTACATGATGAGCTACTTTCTCACTAAAATCTATATGACACTCTCATTGAAGACTTCAAACATTCCTATCTATCTTCCCTATGGTACAACCATCTATGTGGTCTTATAAAATTTGTATGCACATAAGTTCCACTAGCATGTCCAATATATCTGTGAACACTTCTACTTGGTGGTGTACCAAGAAGTTAATGAATCTCTAATGCCCATGGATCTCAAAGATAACCTAGGACTCCATCATAACCATTGGTGAGTACTAGCTATAGAAATATGACACATTGATTTGAGTCACAGGATTCATCTAGGACCACCTATGCTTACCATATTATATACCTAATCACTTAGTAGAACAATAGATTACCTATTAACCAGTGAACACCATATTTTTTTTATGCATACAATGTAACTAGAAGGTGTGCTCGTAGCTACTGATCACCATATAAAGCCATGTAGATAAGAAATTACCTTAGATATAAAATATGGTGGCAAAGTGAGACTCCTTCACCCTTCAAAAATATAATATTTGGTAGTGGGACCCTAAAAGGGTGATTTAGGTATATTTGGTGTAATAATCAACTTAGCTCAACATCAACTATGACCATCAAGATGAATATGATGATGCGATATATTTGAACACCACCAATGACCATGAGGTGATATCTCAAATAGTAATAAAGAATATGAATCAAGGGAATAAGGATAAATTAGGCCCCTCCACAACTCCTCTAACTCTTACTCAATCTATGGAGAACTAAAATCCAACAAATCCAGCCATCTCCTAGATAATATTGAAAGGCATCCCACTACCTTATCCTCCTCAAGATATATCCTTAGCTCTAACTCCACCTCTACCTCCTCTAGTTTTTCCTTTTACTCTACCTTTCCTCCTTCTCTAGTAGCACCAATAACTAGGCCCCAACAGAGATGAACCTAGACTACATGATGTTAGGCAGCCCAAGTGTATCCTACTCAGCCATCAACACTGAAGCCTCTAAGAATTGATGTAGTTGATAGCTTGAGAGTGATCCCAAAATTAGTCACTCAGTAGGTAGCCATTAAGGTTTCCATGATAACTCATCCATCTCCTCCTATTTCCCTTCCACCCCTTACTCATACCTTATTCTAACTCCCTATTCTAACACCTAATAGTTTGGATCTATCCCTATATTTACCATTACTTCCCTTATATATTTCAACTAGGTACCCTTGGCCTCTATCCTTCTGAGTGTCCTCACTTCCTCATTCCCTTATATTCCTCCCACACATAGCTTGGATTCTTTTAGGTTCCTCCCTTGGGCATTCCCTCAATAGTAGGTATGACTATAGCCTTTGGAAGCATGTCACCTCTAGTAATAACCCTCTTTGTCCCCACTCCAATCATCTTAATGCTCCCCTCTAAGGCTCTAAGTAGGTTGAAATCATCGTATGCATCACCTATCATCATGATCAGACCATCCACTATAGTATCTAGAGTTGACCCATTAAAGAGGACAAAGAAGAAATAAAAAGTGACCCATACTATGGCTCCATCTTGAAGGTCATCCATTCTAGATCCACCTCCTCTATAGGCCTTAGAAACACCTCCATCCCTAGTATAAGTAACCCATTGATTTCTTCCCTAGACCCATTTCCCTCTTACCTAATGCCCCACTAGTTTCACCTCTAACTAACCCATTTTATTCCTATTGTTCCATGATCCTTCTTAGGGGCAATCTCACCTCAAATGAACCTCATCCAAGAATAATGACAAGATTAAATATTCCTATGGGCCTCATATTTTGTTCTCTCTCCTTTCACCCTCATACCCCCTCTACCTCCAATCCTCTCCACTTTCACTCCTTCCACTTCCTCCATCTCTCCTCCACCTCATCCTTCCCCCACCACCATTTTAGCCACACTCCCTACACACCCAACAACTTGAGGGATGGTCTTAGGGTCAAGTTCACCATAATTGTATGTCTAGGGTGACCCAAATATATAATGGAGTTTTGAAAACCTAGTGGAATAACCTAGTGGAATAACCTAGTGGAATAACTTAGGTTTTTTATTGGTATGTTATCTCTATGTCAAGGGGAATTCAAAGTCCACCTAAGTTAATTCAACTAGGTTATGATTGAAAAAATTACCAATAAAAAACTAAGAAGGAACTCAGGTGGTGTTAAACTTGTTATCTTAGTCTATTACAAGTATCAAACAAGTCTCTAGAGTCCAAGCCTCAATCAAAGTAGCTTTCTAGATCTCCCTAAGATTGGTAGCTTAGGTAGAGGTGATCTTCATACAGCCTCTAGTGAACTTGTCTAATATAGATAAGGAGTTTAACCTCATGGAAAACATGATAGAATTTGGGAGTGCTTAGTTGAAGTAGTTAGGAGTTGACCCCTCTAAATTGCCTCTACATGTTAATTAGTGGTTTCCCACAAATCTGTTGTAGGTTTATTGGGATTTTTTTGTTCAAAATTTTAAATATATTTATGATTATAATGTTTGACATCATGGTCAAGAATGGGATCCTGATGCTTTTTAGATGTGATACATAATCCTTATCTATTTATAAAAGAGTTGTGTTGTGTTCTAGGGGTCGACCAAATTGCTCAAAAGCATTTTTAGATTATTTACAAGATTTAATCTATGTTTACTTATTCAATCTAGACTATAATATAATATTAGATTGATTATTATATCATATTTTCACCTTTTGAATGAATACAATATCTATTTTCTACAAAAAGGTCTCTTCTATGTTTAATTTTCTTTCATATTCATATTTAAATGATCAATAGTGCCAGGTTAATTGGATTAACACATTATTAATTTATGTATGTTGTGCTTACTTATTATAATCTACATTGAGTTCTTTAATTTTTCTCTTGGTAAGTGATGACAATTTGTGTGCCTAGTTACATATTTCATATGGTGTTTATGTGTTTTTGATACTAAACACCTAGTACTAATATTTAGTAGGAATTCACATTGAAGGCATACTCCCAATTCCCTTGGACTCTCCCCATTCTATGTTCTTAGAGATATACATTTATTGAAACTTAGTCTATAGTGGTATAACTGTGGTAGAGTCACTTAGTTTAATGACCATTGCATTGATCTCATTTTATACATGGAGGCTCCCCTTCCCTACCTTGACCTTCCATATCTTTTGTGTTTATGTAATGGATATAAAATCCCCCTTCCCTCGTATGTTTAGAAATAATAATACCAACACTTAAAGTATTCATATTTATCTTTAACTTGTTTGAAGTATATCATATTGAACTTTCAATGGTAATAGCACATTTCTTGGAGACTATTCATGTAATCTCCATTTATGAAGCCTAATACCCATATTTTTTCCCTTAATTGTTCCCAAATTAGTCCTAATATGGGGGATTAAATTCCTTAGTTTTCCCACCTTCCCCTTTTTAAGGAATACCCACTCTCATGGGCATATCATGGTAAAGAGTAAATTGGAGTGAATAATAATTAACACTAGAAGGAGGGTCATATACTTCATGCTTTTTTTAATTTCAACTCATTTTATGAATATTTTGATTTTGGTTTATTGGTAATAATGTGCTAACTATTATTTTATTGTAAATCACCCTAGATAATAGCTCACTTATTACTAGGACTAGGTACCACCAAGGTATATTGGTAATTTTCCCTACATTTCAAAAAAAATCTAGGTCCAGTCAACTCAGACTCACCATGATTCCTGTCAAATCCTCTCTAAAAACTATTTGAAACACAAAACCCAAGGTGGATTGGTTATCTAGCTTAGGCAATAACATCATAGGTGTTGTTCATGATCTACCCAATAACTTTGAGAGGTATCTTCCTCATTTCACCCATTGTGTAGGCCAAAACATAAAGGAACATATAACCTCCTATAAGATTACCTTGATACTTTTTAATGTAGAACATGAGGATGTGGCATGCAAGCTATTCCATTTTACTCTAATAGACTATGCCTGTGATTGGTTCCTAATCATTTTTAAAGACTATATACTGAGTTAGGGCCAATTTAGCTTTACTTTCCTTTCCTAATTTGGCCAAGTAAAAGACCTTAACATCTTGTACTAGTTAATTACTTATATCAAGAGAGATCCCAATGAGTCTACTATAAATTTTAAAGCTAGGTCCAAATGACATATATATATATAGGTAACTACACTTTACCAACCAACCCTCAACTAGAACTTGAAATTTACAATAATTCTTTAGACCCTTAGATGGCTATGCTCAATAGAAGAGACATAGATATAATAAACCTATCCTTAGCATATGAAAGACCCATCAAAGTGGATAGGTAACTAAATCTTCAAGCTATACCATGACCCTTACTCTTATCATGCTACCATAAATGCCTATAGTGGATTTATTACCTAACATTAAACAAAATACATCTATGCCTAAACCATTATTTTTAACACATTATCTCCCATTGGTTCATCCCACTTCAAAGGGACAAATGGGTTTAATAAACCTAAGGGGTATAAATTTGATTCCAAAACTCAACATCAAGTGACATTAGCCATGGACAATAACACCTAGACCATGCCCTAAGAACCCACTAAAATTAATCTAGATGTCTTTCAATGAATGGTAAAAAATATCAATAATTACTTCCTAAGGATGCAAAGACCGATGCTAAATGCTAATGGAATAAGCTCTCATAATAATTTCACATATCAAAGGACAAACATGAGATACAACCACCATCACAAACCCCTATAACCTTCACCTAATAGGCTCCCCAAAATTAATAACTTTGATATATCCTTACCCAACTGATATCGAGTGTATAATATAGTAACAAATAAAGAACTAGACTGCACAGAGTTCAGTTATGATTATGATATATTACAAAAGGAAATAGAAGAATATGAGGTAGTCCCTAATCATCCATAATCCTCCAACTTAGGTAAACCCCCTAGTAAATCTATGCTATTGTAAACCTTATATTTCCATAGCCAAGAATAAAATGAGTTGGAAGAAGGTATTAGTGAGGTGAAGGCATTTTAGCAATTCCAAAGGAATAACTATGCTCCTATGAGTAGGCAATAATAATAACCCCTTACTACCTTGATCCCCCCCTAAATAATGATTTAACCCCACTAGAAAAAAATGGTAGGAATGATCATCCACCTATAAGACCTTAAGAGCCTAAGATACTTGTAGAAACCCCACTAGTCCAAAACAAAGTGGGTTAAAACATAGTTGAGTATATGAACAAAATCAAGGTTAACATTACCCTTCATGAGCTTACCCAAATCATGGAGCAATGAGACCTTTTTAAAAAATATTTGAATCAAAATAAACCCCATAGGCCTAGCCAAAACTAAGAGTAACATGCACCAATGTTCCTATCCATAGGAATAATATGGAGGTTCCCCCATTCCTTTTGACTATTCAATTTTTTGTAAATAATCTACATAACTACTTAGTAGATTTTGGGGCCTTATCCAATGTGATGCTAGTAGGCATATGAGAAAAACTTGATCTAGCCCCTATAAATCAAATAAGGTAGTGGTCCAGTTAGACAAGTTAAAGGTGAAAGTGATAGGAAAATTACTAAACATCCACATCTAGTTGGAATCTAAACCTATGATTCAACATTTTATAGACATTCAAGTAGTTGACATCCTAGAGAATATGGTATGTTGCTCAGTAGAGATTGGTCAAAAGCCATGAATGGATGTATGGTCATAGATTTCTCCTATATATGGTTGTCATGAAGAGGAGTATCCAAATAAATATGAGTTGACATGGAACCATTCATGAAACACATGATCACTAAATATAATTCTATTAATGAGAATATAAACCTAGTTTCCTCAGTCTTAAGCATCTACATCTAAGTTCCAAGCCTCTTGAAAAATAAAATAGTCATGACCTAGGTCTACTTGGCCTGTGGTCTCTTTATGCATATGTATTTCACTCCAAACAAGGTAGTGGGGATAGTGATCTACTTATATATCCCTCTATGGGAAACATATAGCATCCTATAGGCTATAGTTCCCTTATACAAATAACTTGGTGCAATATGAAGCTCTAATATTAGGTTTATAATTTGCATTGAGACATGATGAAAGTGAACTATGATTACTCAACAATTTTAAAATGGTAGTCAAATAGATCAAAACTAAGTTTCAAAGAAATCATACCTTAGAAGATATAACACAGAGCTTAGGACCTGATTGAAATGTTTAATTCATTCAATATCATCCTTATTCCATTGCATGAAAATAAGGAATCAGACTCACTAGCATTAGATATATTGAACTTAACCCCTCTATATGACATTAATCTACAATATTTATCTATAGAACTTGACATCTCTAGAGTGAATTTGACCCCTATCCTTCTATCTTAGATAATGTGACTAACTTCTGGGTTTTTGAATACAGACAACAAATTATCTAGTTCCTCAATAATGAGGGGATATTCAACACCTAAATCATAGATGAAAAGGATAGATACAACCCTAAGATTGATTTGGATAAGTATGGGATCCTCAACATTCATGAGAATAGGATCCCAAAGGGGATGATTTCACTAAAAAGAGTGTTTGATGCATTAGACCCAACCTTCTAGGCTAAAAGGCCTAAATTCAAACACCAAAAGTGTCAACTCATTAATTTCAACCCTAAAAAAAATCCCCTAATAATGAATGTGGCTTCAAATTGGATGGACCAAGAATTGGAATAGTTACAAATATCATTACTAAGGTATAAATACATAATTTCTTGGGCCTATGGAGACCTTAAGGCCTTTGACCCAAGAGTAATTACTCACACCATCCCCTTAAAACTTGACCAAAAATACTTTAGACAAAGGAAAAGGCTATTTAACCCAATATTAGAGGCCTTGATTCATAAGTTCACAAATTACTCTCTCCATGGATAATTTTCCTAGTCCACCAATCCACCTGGGTGGCTAACCTAGTCCTAGTCTAGAAAAAGAATGGAGAAATCTACCTTTGTGTGGACTTATAGAAGTTGAACCAGGCCTCAAATAAATACAACTACCCATTACCCTCACTAGATGAGGTAATTTAAATGGTGAGTGGGTCTAAAATGATGTCCTTATTTGATGCCTTCTTGGGCTAAAACCAAGTCCTAGTCAACCTAGGAGACATAACTAAGATTGCTTTTAGCACTAAGTGGGGCACATTCACTTATGAATCAATTCCTTTTGCATTAATAAATGTTTATACAACATTTAAAAATGTAATATAATTTTCATTTGAAGGATTTATAGGTAAGATCATAATAGTATATATGGATAACATAACTATGCTCTCTAAATACATGTCAAATTGAGTGCACCACTTGGAAAGAGTATTTGAAAGGTAAAGAAGATATGGCATCTCCTTAAACCCAAATAAGAACATGTTTAGTATCACAAAATTTAAACTTTTTGGTAACATTATCAAAAAGGAAGGTATTTATATAGACCCCAAAAGGGTGGATATAATTATTAAATTACCTTTACCTAGCAAAAATAATGAAAAAATCAACTTTGTGAGTAAGTTTATTTCTAGATTTTCTGAAATAGTGAAGCCCCTGAATGAAAATTTTAAAATAAGACACTAAATTGGAGTGGTAACTATAATCAAGGAAATATTTCTAGGATATCAAAGAAACTATCATGCAAGCCCTTGTCTTCATCATCCTAGACTATGCATTAGACTTTTATGTTTACCCTTTCACTTCATAACACACCATTACTACCTACCTCACCCAAAGGTTAGAAGGATAAGAACACCCCATGGATTGTATGATCACTAATATTAATGATGTCAAACTCTTTTATTTTACCCTATAAAATAATTAATATAACTTTATCAAGGTAGTGAATAAATTTAGGCATTACATCCTCTAGATTAGAGTGCATACCATTATCTCAGACATGACTATTAAAAATGTTGGTGTAGAATGAGATAGGTGAGAGGAGATGATGATGAATGAAAAAATTACAATAATATGAATTACAAATAAATCTTGATAATCTATCTATGGGATAATTCCTCACCCATATAATCACAAAGATAGATCTAAGAATCATAATACACCAGGTGGAATAACAAAGGGTGAGATATTTAGACAAGTAAGACCCATTTATACACTTCCTACTTTATGGAAATACATCCTTGGGACTCAGTCACATACATAAAATATATTTATGGTTGAAATAAACGCATTATATTCTAAAATAAGGAGTTCTCTTTAGAAGAAACCATGAAAGAATCTACCTTCGGTGTGTATCACAAGAAGAGGCCCAGGACATAAAAGTAAGTTTCCATGAAAAATTGAGAGCCAACCATCCTAAAAAAAATGTCATGGACCAAAAGGTTATATGGAAAAGTTAATATTGGAACACACTATTCATATATTTTCACACTCATATTTATTTTTGTCACCAATGCCAAACATTTGGCAAAAAGGAAACATACACCACAATTTTGCTATAACATGTTGTAGAGTCTATATTGTTCACACAATGGGGGCTAGATTTCATTTGGGTGATTAACCCCCATTCATTATTTGGTCATAAATTAATACTCATAGTCAAAAAATACTAAACTAGATAGTCTGAGGTAGTTTCAAATAAAAGGAGCACCACTACCAAAGTCATCAAATTCCTAGACAATGCCATAGTCACCAATTTTTGGGTCCCTATTTCTTTTATATGTGATAATGGCCCCACATTTCAATCTATGGAATTTATAGAGTTAGCATATGATAATAGGATCACACTAAAACTCTCCTATAATAACTACCTAAAAGGGAATGGATTGATAGAATCCACCAACAAAGACTTGATCAACTCCATCAAGAAATCAACCAAAATAAAAACCTCGAGAATGAAACCCATTGCTAAAACTTCCCTTATGAGTAGACCATACTAGGTATAAATAAGCCCTTAAAATCACTCCTATACTTTTTGTGTATGGATTAGAGAAAATAATGGTTGTCACTCTCAAAATGTATACCTATAAGTTCATGTAGTAATTCATGAAACTAGATGACAAAGTAAATTCTAGACTCCTAGACCTAATTCAGTTGAAGGAATCCTAGGATAAGATTTATTGAGCTTTAGTAAGCATAAAAACATAGTCAAGAGGTGGTTTTAAAAGAGAGTAAATTTCAAGACCTTAAAAATACTAGATGTGGTCATAATTTTTGACAAGGTCCATGAGAAGAAGAGCTAACATTCCAAATTCAACCTCCTCTAGATTGGCCTGTATCAGATTACAAAAATACTCAAACAAAATGCTTTTTATCTCAAGTATATCAAGGAAATGACTTACCACTTTCATCAAATGTGTAGTTATTGAACTAGTATTTCTTGACTATTTCCTCCACAGTGGTTTCTAAGTAATTCAAGTAAGAGGTGGTAATGTATATATTAAATAGATTTGCTTTAGTTGTGTGTTTTATTTTTTCAAGTGTTTTTTTTGTTGTGTGTTTTTATTTATGTTGTGTTTTACACCTATGGCCCATTATTTATTCTATATTATTCCTATGATGCCCAACCCTTGTTAGTAACTTATTCATGTGGTGGACAAAACCCAAGAGGATTATTGAGAAATAGGGAGGCTCAAGTTGAAGCCTTCAATCTAATCAATTTTGAGACTAAAAAAAGGGAGTCTTAACATTCTAAATATAATAGGTTAATGAATAAAAAAGAAACACATGGATTTTAGAATAGCCCACACCCCAAGATGGACAATAAGCTTCACTTAAAATAATAACTCCATAATAAATTAGATTGTTCAAGTTGATCAAGGATTGGATGGATATTCAGAACTTTCTCCTTAATCATTTACCCTTGGCTTGATCCCAAACCCTCAATGGATAAGACTGATAATTAATGATCTCTTCTCAAGAAACATGGAATGGAATTAAAAAAGCATGGAAAATCTAAATTTAGAGTCTACCTCAAAATGGATATATAACAAATCTCCACTGTAGGCTTTCCATCTTGGTTGTAAGTGGAGCAAGACCATGAATGAAACCAAAGGCATATATGTTAGGGGTATGAACACCTATCTAAAATTATAGTAATGTCTTAGTCGTCCCTACAAGAGATCAAGATAACGTCGTCTTAAAGGACATATGACAATTAGTCCAGTCATGATTATTTGAAAGTAATCTAGGAATAAATCATAAAAGAAAATCACTTATCATAAATGTTGGTGGCCATCTATGGGTGGAATCCCAATATGTTGCTTTCTATTATGAGAATTTTGTGCCTAATATTTTCTTTAGACAAAAAAGCCCCCCATACAATCTTTGTATTGAGAATAAAATAATTATAAATTGTTTTTAAGTGGATTTCATCATTTTACCTATGGGAGTTGCCATTTTTTGTGTCTAACATACCCCTTTTTCTCCCAAATGGGGGACCCCTCTAAAAGGTTAATGAATTAGAACACTAGATTCATTTATTTTTTTCTTATAGATGATGCATGCTCAAATCTTCATAATATACACTACCTTGATTTCACTCAATAGTAACATACCTCTTTTCACTTCTCTAAAGCAACTAAGTAGTGTTTATTCTCTTTTATTATATCATTGTGTTGATGTTGTAGGTTAATTTTCCCTTGGGTTTATAGGAGTCTAGTTACCTTCCTAGAGTAACAAACTTATTATCCTCAGTTGGAAATTGAGTTCTTTGTATCTGATAGGTAAGCTTAATGTATTATTTTCTTTTTATCTTTTTTACTTTGACATTTCACGAATTTTGTTTAACTTGTCCAAATAGGAAGCTACCACATCATTTGGAGTCATAGCAACTAGTCCCCCAGACCTGTTATATATGTTAGAGGTCATGAGAGATCGATTGAATGGGAAGATACCACATCACTTAGAGTCAGAGTAGTTATTCACCTAGACCTATCAGAGTTGTTAGAGCCTCAAAGACTAAATCCAAAAGGGAAGTTTCCACATCATTTAGAGTGAGAGAATATAATCTCATAAACATATAAAATATGTTAGAACCTAGGATATCCCAACTTAATGGGAAGATACCAAGTCACTTGGAGTTAGAGTGACTAGTCCTAGTTACTTTTTAGACACGTAAGAGCCTAAGAGAACCTAACTAAATGAGAAACTACCACATCATTTAAGTTAGAGTGATTATTTCCCTAGACCTATCAAAGATGTAGATATCAAGAGATCCTAGCCAAATGGGAAGCTATCATGTCATTTGGAGTCAAAATTGCTAGACCCGTTTACCTATTAAAGGTGTTAGAGCTTAGGATATCATAGTCAAATGTAAAATTGCAATTGTCATCTAGTATGAGGAAGAACTAGTTTCCACTAGAGACTTGAGAATCTCATAATGGAGTACGTGTGAGAGTCCATGTCCAATTAAGGTGTAACATGTGTCCTCAAGTGACATGTCACATAGCCTAGGGGAATGGCATGGTGTATCGAACCATGCCTAGGTGCTGATTGTTAATGGGAGGACTATTAAATAGATAATACATTATTGTAAAGTAGTTGTTGGATGACGGGCCTCTAAGAGATGTTAATACATGCCTAAAATGAATTGAGAATTATTAGAATGGGAATATAGACTTGATTGGATAGTTTTTAAGACATCTCATTACTATTGATATATATGGCTAGTGGTAGAGTATCATGGGATCTAAATTAAATTCTAGATTTAGAAATAAAAGGAGAAAATCTAGCTACCAACTCAATTTCAAATTCATAGAAAGTGAGATGAAAAATTTCATTAATTTATGTAGGTGTATCATGCGCTTATAAATTATAAGAGAATTTCATTAATGGTTACCATTGTTACCTTAGAATAAATCTTAGACTCCTCACTTTGAATGTTACATAGAAACCCTATATCTCATACCTCAAATGCTCAAAACTTGCTAATTCTCCCTTTGTCCTAATTTTATGGGTGTTACATCCTCAAAACCAAAGGCCAAGCCTAAATAAAATGAGACCACTTTCCATACTAGTTTAACCAAGTATAGACACTAAAATGATATATTTGAATTAATTGAGTATATCCCCAAGGACTCTACCAATGTTGATGACTAGTTGGATATCTAAGAGGATACCCTTATATCATATAAGAAGTGTAGGATCCATAGAGCCATGGACAAACTAGAGGCATTCTCCTATGTTTAATTATTGAGCACCATCCTCCATAAGGCTATCCATGTAAAGGATGTTGTTAATGATTAGGTGTGCTCACCCACCTCTCAGCACTAGATTACCAATATATCTTGGATTGCCTTCAAGGCATACTACTCCCTCCCATATTTATATTTACCATATAATGTATTGATAGTGTTGGATTTGATTAAAACCTACTAGATATATGTCTTCTTCCATTATTGGGCTAATAACCCCAACTCCAAGTGGGTTAACAATGAAAGATCAATGCCTACATAGTTCATGCCTTTTGAGAGGATGTATAAGCAGGTATGATCTTGCTTAATTAGTTATTTAGAGACTCAGATTACCATCATGTTAATGAGGTATGT
Organism: Torreya grandis; assembly: GCA_037957365.1. Lineage (NCBI taxonomy): Eukaryota > Viridiplantae > Streptophyta > Pinopsida > Cupressales > Taxaceae > Torreya > Torreya grandis. The sequence continues at coordinate 70,039 of JARHVA010007691.1, read as the reverse complement.
GTGCCCCTTTTGCACATGATTTTGACTCACTCTAACATCCTAGACATTGGAGGATTGATCAACTTCAAGTTAGTCCATGCCATTATAGATTTTTAAAATGGGGGTAAATTTTAGATGATGAGCTATCTACTTGATGAAATATATGGAATTATCTCATTCAAGCCTTCAACCTTTTATATATGGGTTATATTGGAATAACCATCCATATGATCTTCTATAAATATTTATGGCCACTAGTTCCACCAACATGTCTAGGATATTTATGACCACTTCTACCTAATGGTGTACCATGTGGTTAATTAAACTCTGATGCCATATCTCTCAAAGATAACTTGGGACACTATCACATCCATTGGGGAATATAGTCTATACAAATATGACATTATGGTAAGAGTAATGGGATTACTCCAAGACACCATATGCTTATCACATTATGTACCTAACCACTTAGCAAAATTGGATATCATGTATTAACTAGTAAATGACATATTTTGGTTTTGTATACAACATGGTTAGAATACATACCCATAACTCCCAATCAACATATGGAGCCACATATACAAGAACTTCCCATTGATATAAATGATGGTAGTTAGGCAAGACTCTTTCACCTTGACAAAATTCATGATTTGGCAGTGGGACCCTAAAGGGGTGTTCAGGCCCATTTAACATAATACTCAAATCATATCAACATTAAATATGGCCATCAAGTCGAAGATGATGATGATCTTTGTTTTAATTCCACCGATGAATAGGAAGGGCTATTATAGATAGAAATGAAAAATAAGAAAGGGAAGATGACTCTGATAGGACCCTCCACAACTCCATCTCTTGCTTAATCCATTGATGACCCGATTATAATATATTTAGCCATATCCTAGCAAATCTTAAAGGGCATCCTAGTACCTTCTCTTCCTTAAGATCTTTCCCTAACTCCCTCTCCACCTCTACCTATAAATCCTATAATTACACTTTATGCTTTGCCTTCACTTCCTCCTTTCAAAGCACTAGTAACGAAGCCTTCATAGAGTTTATCCTAAACTACATGATGTCATGTAGCACAAGCATGACCTACTCAACCATTAGCACTGTAACCTCTAAGAATTGATGTGGTTAATAGTTTAAAATCAAGACTAGAATGAGGCACTTATTGGGTACTCATTTAGGTTTCCATGTTCACTCTGCCATCTCCTCCTATTTCCCTTCTAACCCTTTACCATACCTCATTCTAACTCCATGTTTTATCACCTAGTAGTTTAGCTCTACACCCTCTATTTACCATTAATTCCTCTCCACATTTTTCATAAGTAAGCTTGGGATCAATCCTCCTGAGCATCCTCACTTCATCATTCCCTTCTACTCCTCCCATCTCATAGCTTGGAGTCCTCCTAGTGCCTACTTTAGGAATGCCCATAATATCAGACATGACTAACCTTTTGAATCCTACCACCTATAGCAAGGACCCTCCTAGTACCCACTATAGTTAGATTGGAACTCCCCTCTATAGATGTAATTCCTCTTCCATCAAACCTTATAACCCCTACCATTATGGTTGGTCCATACACCATAAAACCCAAATTTGACCCAGGAAAGAAGTTGAAGAAATAAAAAGTGAACCATACTCTAGATATAATATAAAGGCCTTTAGTTCCAATTATACCTCCTATGTAATTTTTAAAGTCACCTCCATCCCCAATAGTAGTATGCTAATTATTGGTTCTCTGATCCCATCTCTCCTTTAACCAAGACCCCACTAGTTTCACCTTTAACGATCTTGTCTCATCCCTATTGTTCAATGACCTATTTCTAAGGCCAATACTACCTTAGGTGAACATCACCCAAGAATAATGGAAATCTAAAATATTCCCAAGGTCCTTTTTTATTTCTCCTTTCACCCCCATACCCCCTCCACCTTCACTCTTCTCCTCTTTCACTCTTTCCACCTCCTCTATCTCCTCTCCACCTCGTCCACCCTTTACCACCATTTTAGTCACACCTCCTTAACCCCAAACAACCTGAGGGATGGTATTGAGGTCACATGTGCCATAGATGGATGTCTAAGGTAAGCTAGATATACAGTGGAGTTTTGATATATATTTTAGGATCATGAAGAGGATGTTTACTTAGATATTCATTTAGGAGGGGATATCAGTGATATGGTATACCCATCATGATCTATTTTCCCTTACTAAAGTGAGGATTATTAATAGAGAAGAGAAGATGGATGAGGACCTGCTATCTATCCTCTACACTACCCAAAACATGTCTAAAAAAATCCTTGAGACATGTAGATCCAACCAAGTCTAAAGTCTTGAGGCCCAAGTGAAGATTATGTTCCCAATCACACTAATCATGTAGGTCAAGGACACCCTCATACTAATTTTATCAATCATTTAAAAAGTAGTGGGGAATCAGGCTAAAACTAATGTAATTATATAGTGGGTGTAGGCCTACATAGGGAGGATCACAAAAAATGATTGGAAGTGTCAAAAATTATAGGTAGTGGTTAGTAAAGGGATGTTCCTAGAACTCAAACTGATGCCAACCTTAGATTTGGGGTTTTACCAAACTTATGAGAGGAACATGAGAGCATTAATGGAGTGGTTAGATTTATCCCACATAGAAATAAAACCATTATAAGAGAGTAAAAAGAAGATATTTACCTACTTTAATAGGTCAATATCTATGTGTTATTCCTCCTATATGGTACTTTAATCAATTAGGGGAATTCAAAGACCACTTGGGTCAATTCAACCAAGTTATGAGGGAAAACATGGCAAGGCAAACTAGAAAGGAGTTCAACCAGTGATGGACCTATCAAATCAATCCACTATGAGTATCAACCAAGTCTTTATATTCTAAGCCTCAATAAAAATAACTTTCTAGATATCTTAAAGATTGGTAGCTTAGGCATAAGTGATCTTCATGAGCCTCCAATGAAATTGGCTAATATGGATAATGCATTTGACCTTATGGTATCTGTACTAGAATCTGGGAGTACCCACTTGATGTAGTTAGGAGCTAGTCCTTCTTATCCACCTTTGCATGTTAACTAGTAGTCCCCCACATATCTGTTAAGGTTTTATTGTGTTTTCTTTGGTTTGAAATTTTAAATATGGTTTAATTTTAAGGACTAGACATGATGGTCTGATATGGGATCCTCATGATTTTTAGAGGTGAGCCCCAATCTTTATCTATTTATAGAAGATTTGTATTGTGTTTTAAAGGTCAAGCAAAAAATTCATGATAGTGTTGTTGGATTATTTCTAGGATTTCACCTATGTTTCCTTCTTCACTCTAGACTATAATAGTGGCCTAGATCAATTATTGTAGCATCTTTTCAATATTTTAATGAATACAATCTCTATTTTATATAAAAAGGTCTCTTATGTGTTTAATTTACTTTCATATTTAGGTTTAAATGATCAATAGTGCTATGTTAATTAGATTAACACTTTATCAATTTCATGTATGTCATGATTATGATGTTCTTAGTTGTTATAATCTCTATGTGATTTATTTTATTTCTCTCTTGGTAAGTCCTAATAATGTGTTTTCCTAACTACAAATTTTCATATGGTTTTTATGTGTTTTGGAAAATAAACTCCCAGTACTAATCTTTAGTTATAATTCACCCGAATGATGCCTAAAAGTCTATCACATGTGGTTCTTCATGTTTAAGAAACAATACTCATTTCTAAATTTAGAGAATCTAATGCATGACTTGCAGGTTGTGATAATCCTATTATATGTGGTGGAATAGAGGTATAAAAAGTAGACTATCTCACAAATTTATATTAGTTGGTGGTTGCGAACCATCATGGCTTAATAGTTGATCTTTGATTTCAAATATTATCTATTCTATTTAAAGTTAATTATGCTTAAAGCTAAGACTAAATCTAAACTAAGGTGAGTATTCACAATGAAGCTAAGCTAAGGTGAATTTCTAGAAAAGGAACAAAAGGAAAGGTATGATAGAGAAGAAATATGTTGTTGATGTTTAACCTAAACATTATGACAAAGTTCAAGTTTCATTTGAATATGATTTTTAACATTTAAATGACATGAAGTAACATAATCTCAAATCATATCACACATCAGGCAAACATCTAAGGATAGTATGAAATATAGAAAATAAGGACCGGGTTCACTTTAAAGATTCACCTTTGTAAGCAGATAACATCAGCACATATGTAAAAAGAGTAAATAAAATGAAGTAAAACTTAAAACTTTCAACTAATATAGCTTTATCACAAATTAGAATTTCAACACTTGAAGATACACATCCATAATTCATAAGGACCATTCAAATTTAACATTTAGACCAAAAAAAGAGAGAGAAGCAATGATAACAATTCACACAATAAAATGTTGACAAACTTTATATAACTCCTTGCTTATATTAATTACTCAAAAGTTACAAAAAAGTTTTTGGCTCAAAAACTCCCCCTCTTTTGACAATGGACAATACCTCTTTATATAGGCAATGCATAAGGTATGCCAGTTAGTCATGCCAAATATTAAGGATAACTCTCCTTTTATAACCATTAAAAACCTCTTGGACAGTTTTAAATGACTAACTCATAGGCAATGTGCTTTATAAGCTACACATGCCTTTACAAATAAAGAATATTCTATTTTCAAAAAATTTACAATGTTCTTACCTTGTAGAATATCCTAAGTCAAATAGCTTGACTTTTAGACCCTTATGTTGCTACAATATTTTACCTTCCCTATAGGATCTTCATCCTATAATGTTTTGTAATAATAATTTGGAGGTTGACAATAGGTCTCATGAAAAGTTCTCTTTCTTGATCCTCTAGACCCCTGAGATTTTTTTCAACTTTTTAAAATGCTTGCTTGATGCTACAAGAATCTGTTATCTTCTCCTTAGATGATAAAAACAAGCCCAAGATCTCCTTGTTATCTACCCATATCTTCCCTTGGCCTTTATTTCTGACTTATTTCATGAATTGAGTAGTTCTATGCTTGAACTCCTCAGTAATGATAAGACCTAACGGGATGAGTGTTGTGGGATCTTTAATTAGGCTATCAATATGTGCTACATCTTATCTTCCTACTATTTTATATCCTTATAAATGTCTTCCATTTTCTTGGAATAGTTTCTTAGGTTCTTGATCTTATCCACTAACATATCCATATCCATATTCGCGTGGGATAGGTTGACTATTTTGAACTTATGGATTTGATTCTTGGTTAGGGATTTGATCAAATATTTTACTTGATAACTTGAATCTTACCATTGGCCAACTTAGCTTGTATCCATGGAACATTATTTAACTATTTCATCTTGCCTAGACATGATTGATTTTAAAGAACTAAACAAATCATTCATGGTGTCCTCAAATGTTTTATACATATCCTCTGGGATTGACATGATAACTTGTCCTTCCAAGTTCTTCTATTATTATTGCATACCTTTGAGGGTAACTTACAATTACTCCACTTGTGCTTGGGATAATTCAAGAACACTATCTTCAAATACCTTATTTTATCTAGGTCTTTATCCTCCTACTAGATTCAAACTAGTGAATGGATCCACTTTTGATAGGTGATCTCTTCACCCTCTATCATGACTTTATTTTCTATGATATTTTGAAAACTAGTAGCTTTTAGGTCAAAATTAACACCAAACAATGTTTTAATCACTTATGGTTCCAATATCTCCATGTTCCACTTGACTCTTCTAGAGTAGCTATCCTTCTCTCTTCCAATTGTAAAGATACAATCCATGGCTTAACCTCTTCATGAAATATGATATTTATGGCCTTCATAGCCCATGGATGTTGTGTAGTAGGTAAATTTTACAATTTACCATAGATGAACCATTTAAGAGGATCCCCCTGCAACAAACTAATGATAATACATGAAATAATAGATTTATGTAATTAATAAAAACATTGAAATGATTATATTGATTGCATGCCACTTCAAGGGGGCAACCTCCTTTGAGAAATCTCAATAGAATAAATTTGTTGATGCTTTTATTGGCCTTAACACTTACTTATATACTAAGTGTAATATAATAAACTACTACTTCCTATGAACATGGGATAAAACAAAATACTCATTAGATTACTTACAAAGCATATGCATCCATACCAACTAATATACTAAAAATTTAAAGAGAAGGGGTCACACTGGTTCCTAACATCCCCTCCCTCTTCAAAATATCTTTGTCCTCAAAGATTTAGATGTGGGAATTGGTGCTGAATTTGAAAGAATGGTTAAAATGTTACATCATCTGGTTGTATTCTATGCCATTGAATTAATACCTCTATGATGGAGCAAGAGAAAATTTGGCATGTGCACCTATCCAAGATTTCCTCTAACTCAAGAAGGATGGATCATTCATTATCAAGTTATAGTAAAATAGTTTATACTCTATTATTTATATCAAGAGATTTCTTCAAATAAGAGACATGAAATACTAGATGAACTTCGGAAGAGGGTGGGATCTCCAAATTCTAAGAAACTAACCCAATCTTCTAGAGAACCTTATATGGCCCATAGAACTTGGGAGCTAGCATATGAATCCCTTTTAGTTTTAGGGAGGATTGTTTTTATGGATTCAAGTGAAGAAAAAACATATCACCTACTTGAAAGGTGCACTTGGAATGGTATTGATCAATCTATTATTTCATTCTATTTTGTGCCATATGAAGATTGTCTCATAGGGTACGAAGGACCTGATCATAGGTTTGAAGAAACGTGTTGACCACTTGAACTAATAAACTACTAGGGTAATATAAAAGGAACACTGGTGGTGCTTAACCATATAATATGGAGTTGATTTAGTTAAAGTGTGGTAGGAGGTATTATACCACCATTCAACAAGAGGAATCCATTTTTACTAATGGTGTTTTTGTTCTAAGGTGGAAGAATGAAGGAAATTTTCTAAGAATTTATTAAAAAATTTAGTTTGGCCATCCATTTTTTGATGATACCTAAAATTCATCTTTAGTTGGGTGTTGGTGCATCAAAATAGTTCTATCCAAAAAAGGCTAGTCAAGGCTACATCATGATCAGATACAATAAAATAAGGAATGCCATGAAGATAAAAAAAATTGTCCAAGAAAATTTGTGTGACTATGGAGGTGGTATATGAATAGATGAGGGCACAAAAATGACTATATTTGGAGAGGCGATCAACCACAACCACGATCACTATTTTCCATTTATAATTAAGGAGGCCCTCAATTAAATCCATAGAAATATCTATCCAAATCCTATCAGGGATGGGATAGGGTTCAAGCAACCTAAGAATGAATGTTACTTCACACTTTTTGCATTGGTAGGTATCACATTCATCCACCATATGTTGAATTGCCTTTTTCATTACCTTATAAAAGAATTTACGATGTGCATGATCATAAGTTTTGAGAAACGTTGAGTGCCCTATGGATGGAAAAGCATGAATTTCATAAAATATAGCCTAATAAAGATCTATGCTTTATGGAAGCACTAGATGAATGCTATATCACAGAGAAGCACCATCCCAAAAATAATGCAATACTATAGAGGGGTTAGTGGCCAACTATTAAATGATTTGAGATAATGAGGAATCATGAACATACCCTTATTGTATAGCATCCAAATAATTTTGAATAGGCATGGAAATAGCCAAAAGGGAAGTTTGGTCCACAAATGTGTGAGATAGAGCATAAACCAAACTATTTTCCTTGCCCTTCTTGTAAGTGATCTCATAGTCATAACCCATGAGTTTTGTAATTTTTTTATGTTGTATTGGGATAGAGACCCATTGTTCCAAGAAATATTTAAAGCTCTGGTGATTAGTTTTGATGTAAAAATGATTCCCTAGTAAGTATGGCCACCACTTCTCTATTATATGCAAAATGACCATTATTTCTCTCATAAGTAGAGAGTACTAAATTATTACTAGAAAAGGATTTTTTAGTAAATGTAATGGGGCATATTTATTAGAGGATAACAATACCAAGTCTATTGATGCAATCATCACTCTTGATAATGAAGGTCTTGGAAAAATATAGAATAGTTAGAATAGGGTTAGTACACAGCTTTTTTTAATTCTTAAAATACACACTGAGCAGCTTGTGTCCATATAAAAGCATCCTTTTTAACATATTTATTAGTAGAGCTACAATCATCTTGTAACCCTTGACAAACTTATGATAGTATCTAGTTAGCCCAAAAAAACCATGGAGACTCTTGAGTGTCTAAGGATGAGGCTAGTTTGTCATGGAAGCTATTTTTTTGAGATCTACCCAAACCCCTTAGACTAAAATTATATGTGTAAGATACTCCACTTCATTTTATCCAAAATCACATTTGGACTATTTTATACAAAGATGATGATTAGAGAGAAGTTATAGTGTGATATCTAGATGTTGGAGATGCTTAGACCATGTTTTACTATAGATGAGGATATCATTAAAGAAGACCATAATGAATTTTCATAGGTAGGGATGAAATATTTTATTCATCAATGCCTATAATATGGAAGGATCATTAGTAAGGCCAAAGGGCATGACTAGAAACTCATATTGGCCATCATGGATGTGAAAATATGTCTTAGGGATATCATCCTCATGAATCTAGATCTAGTGATATCTAGTGCAGAGATCTAACTTTAAGAAAAATGAGCACCATGAAGATCATCAATAATAGGGATTAGGAACTTATGCTTTATTGTGATGTGATTAAGTCCATGGAAGTCAATGCAGAGGCACCATGACCTATGTTTTTTCTAGACAAGGATTATTGGGGAAGAATATTGGTTGGTATTAGGTGAAATAATGCCTTATTTTAGTAAGTCCCGAATGAGCATCTCAATCTCAGTCTTTTGATAAAATTTATAGTGATAAGGCCTAACATTCAGAGGAATGCTTTTAGGAAGAGATTAATATGGTGGTCTAGTAGCTATGAAGGTGTAAATCCTAATAGTTTATCAAAGATGCATGAATACCTCTATAAAATGGTTTATACATCATAAGGAGTAATGGAGACTATTGATGGTTGCATTTGAATAGAATGAAGTTGGGCAATGAAACCATGTGAATTCTTCTTAAGAATAGTTTATCAAAGATGCATGAATACCTCTATAAAATGGTTTATAGATCATAAGGTGTAATGAAGACTATTGATGGTTGCATTTGAATAGAATGAAGTTGGGCAATGAAACCATGTGAATTCTTCTTAAGAATATTTTCCATATAATGTGAACTTATGATGTTGATAGACCCTATTTTTAAGCCTTTCATTATGTGCTTTAACCATTGTCTAAAAGCTACATCCAAAGTTTACCAAAATCTCATAAGATGAGTATAAGTGTGTATAACCATCAATCTCTTAAAACAACATCACATCTTCCTAAGGGCAAAGCAAGCATGTTAGAGTACAAGTTATAATTTCCAATAGAGATACACATATTGTGACACCTCCCTTTTTAGGGTAATGTAACCCCATTAGCAATCACAACTTTAAATATGGATAAAGGATGGATAAAAAAATTAGCCTATTTGGCAATATGAGGGTTAATAAAGTTATGAGTGCTACTCGCATCAATGAGTATGGTGAGAAAAAAATTCTTAAAGTAACCCCTAATGCACACAGATTGTGGGGTGGTGACTCCTACTAAAGTATGGAGAGATATTTATGGTTGGTCTTCTTAAGAAGTAGGTTTCATAATGAATGGAGTTTCTTATAGATTATTTGCTATATCCTTTTTCTCTATGAGCTCATATCTCTAATTTAGTAAAATGCTTGATAAGAGTGATTCTAGGGATGGAATTATTTGAGATCATTATGGAGTTGTATTTTTGAATGGAGAAAAATTGTATTTGAATCATTTCTAAGCAATGATCTTATCCTCTGCCAACTTAACCAAACCTAGGGCTTCCATCATTATGTTAGGTTGAAACATTTTGACCTTAATCGAATCACATCCTTTAGTCCACTGACAAAGTAACTCCAGAAGAATTCATTGAGTAATGCCTCTATGTGATTGGGAAAATTTTCAAATTCTATTGTATATTTTCTTATGGTTCCTATTTGGAAAAGTTTAGTGAGTGATCTAGTGAAGTCATCAAAAGCACTAGAGTGAACCTTTACAAAAATAGGGTGCAAAATTGATCCAGATGGGATTGTCATGAGCCTTGGTATACCAATGATACCATTGAATGGATTCATATTCAAAGTGATAGGATGTAAGCAGGACCTTGTTGGTATCAAGAGTATTATGTAAACTAGAATACTAGTTTACCTGATAGATCCATCTAGTTAGATCTGCACCATTGAATCAAGGAAAATTAAGCTTCAACTCATGAAAATTACTAGAAGAAGAAAAACAAGTGTTTTAAGATGACTCTTGATGTTGTATTTTGTTCATGGTTGTATGTTTAAGACTGAGGCCAAGAAGTTTTTCATCAAGATCTTTGATGTGGGTCTTAAAGGAGGCAATTTCATCTTCCATGGTTTTTGCTCCTCTTCAAATTACTACCATGACTAGAATAATAATTTCTATTTTTTGGAATGGGTAGGAAAACTAGAGTTAAGACATGTTTAGTAAGGTAATTTTTTAATTTTGGCAAAGATGGAATGGGTACAAGTAATTTTACTAATGTTTTTGCATAGTGGGAGTATGATGGATGAAGGCTAGGATAATTTTAGGAGTGAAAATGTAAAAACTGTAAAATTTATCAAAGAGGGTCAAAGGAGTAGAAAAGGGGGATAAACACTACGGAAATTTTTTGAGGAAAATAGACAAAAATAAAAGTTATGGCAAAACCTAAAAATGGGTAAATTGAGATTTGTGGGATTTAGGAGTTGAATCAAGATATGGAACCTTAAGGAATAAAATATGGGAAATGGAATTTTAGGTATCTGGATAAATATTGAGGATCAATGGGGCTATATATTGAGAGATATGGCAAAAAAAATCAAAAATAATTTATTGTTATTATGTTCTATAAGACTAGTTTACTGGGAATATGCTGAAATTGATATGACAAGTCTATAGATCAAATATGGTAGTTTCTTAATACTCTAATGGTAATATGCTAAAAATAGTATGGAAAGTCTATTGATACTCTAATAAAGATATGATATGGTAGTTTTCTAATACTTTATTGATAATATGTTGAAATTGGTATGGAAAGTCTACTTAAACTTTGTTGATAATATGTGAAGATTTGATACGGCATGTTTTCTGATAATCCATGAGTAATATTTTGAAGCTAATATAAATGGGCCCTAAGTTTCAATAGCTTCTTAAGGATTTAAATATATCACTCTAGCCATAAATGTCATATAATGAGTACCACTCTCCATAGTTTTTTTGGCCATGGATTTACCTCTTAGTGATAGGTCTTGGTTTTCATCATGGATGGGAACTACTCAATCAAGAAGGGGTCATTGCTCATTTCATTGGTAGGTCATCTCAATAGGCCAGTTACTTTGGGGTTCCTATGGTAATCCTCAAAATGAGTTTTAGGTATTTAACTCAAGTAATTCCCATAGGTATGTGGTCAAGTTTTTACCCTGATATGAAATAGATTATTGTGATATACAGAATTACTTAAATGAATTATGTAGTAGAATAGAGTTAATAATTTCTAAAAAATTACATAAATGAATTATGTAGTAGAATAGAGGTAAGGATTTCTAAAGTAAAAAAACAATTTTTGGCCCTATAAATCACTCTGATATCAAATGAGAGGATCCTCCTACAACAAATTAATGACAATACATAAAATAACATATTTATGTAATTAACAAAAACACCAAAATGATTATATTGATCATAGGCCATATTAAGGGGGAAACATCATTTGAGAAATCTCAATACAATAAATTTGTGGATGCCTTTATTGGCCTCAATACTTACATATATACCAAGTATAATATAATAAACTACTACTTCCCATGAATGTGGGATAAAATAAAATGCTCACAGGATGACTTACAGAGCATATGTGTCTATACCAACTAATATAATAGAAAAGTAAAGAGAAGGGGTTGCATAGGTTCCTAACACCATTATGGAATGGTTGGACCATGAATCAAGTTTTCTTCACTAAAGAGATTGAATTAGCTTAAAGGATGACTGAAAGTCACCTTAGGCTTCTTGGTCTTCACTAGAATAATAGCTAGTTTAGCATTTCTCTCAGGGGTATCTATAAGAACTAGATCTAAAACTTGATTACCCTTTTCTTCTTTTATTTCTTCCATCTCTTTATCAGATAATTCATAATCTAGTGATAGTATTTTTTAAGCATCTTCATTTACCTCACTAGGGTCTAATGTTAAAATATGAACCTCCTTCACTGATGATCCTTATTCCTCTACTTGGGCTAAAGAAGATGTAATTTCATCAAGCCTTTTCTCCTCTAGCCTTTTCTCAATTTGTGCCTCAAGTCTAGACTCTATGTATAGCTAGGCTGGTGGAATTATAGAAGGTGCACCACTCAATAAATGGTACTTATTTTCCCCAATTTCCATCTATCATGTCCTCCCTTTTGCTCCCTCTACATCATAGATTTAGGATTGATGTTATGCTTTTTCAATCTAATGGTGATGACAAATAATGAAGAGGATTTTGTGTATATGGGGTCAAAAGGACCAGGTTGGTGATCATAAGGTACATTTCTTCATTTGGCTATTCCATTGAATATTTGATAATCCACTTCTTATTTTTCTAGCTTAATTAGTACATGGATAGGTAATCTGAGTGAGGTGCATTAGGTTCCCTCAATCTTGATGGTTGTATAATTTGTATATAGCCATATATCCCCTATGGCCTCAATTGACTTTGTGATCAAGGGGATGAATCTTGCCATTAGATTCCTATTTATGGCTAAGGCTAGATAAACATAGTCACAAATGAAGTGGATGTGGTCTTTGTACTTAAATATGTGTAATTTTGAATAATATTAGAAAATTATTTATGTCCCATCAAGTGACCATTACTTAAGGTTGGGAATATTTTTTATGGAAAGAAGGGCATTGAGAAGGAATGCAATCATAAAAATTGGGTCTTAGTCTTATTTTTGATTACAAAAATCTATCTACTCAAATAGGTGTTGATTACCTCACCCAGAGGATGGGTGAGTTGTTTCTCAACCATGAAATAAACTAATGGGACACAAATTTTATCTACATTGGTGGTGGCTACATTTTCACATAATTATCATATTCATTCTTATTCTATGTTTGAATTAACCAATGGGGATGTTGTTATTGAAGTATGAAAACACTTGATTAATAGAGTATAGATGTAAGGTAATGATGATCTTCAAATCATTATCCTTGGCCCAATTGTTAATTGTGTTTAGGTCTACTTGGGCCTTAGGCAATTTGTAATAATTTTCAAAAGCTATGGGAGAGATGTAGGATCTATTTATATGAGTATGTTCATTGATTATCATGCCCTTATAAATTTTACAACCCTTGAAAATAACAGCAAGAACATCATTATAATGAAGTACCTCAGGCTTGGATGCTATATAATTTAAGCCTTATATCTAGATAATAACTATGTCATAGTAGAGCCTCTTTACAAAAACATTTGTCTCCTCCTCCCTGGTAATAGTGGGCTATGTGTCAATGGTCCAGAAAAGCTTGGACCAATTATTATCCCCTATGTTTAGAGTTGTGGCATCAAACTATTTGTCCTTGAAAATATTCACTTCTACATCTGAAGTCAAATAAAGCTCCACATCTTCCCTTAAATCAGTTTTATGGGCTACCATGGTTTTGAATTTCTTAAATTTCTCACTAGTGGTCTATAGTTCAATTCGAGTTTGAGTTATCCTTGCACAAATGACATTCTAATCTTCCTTGGCTTACTTATGATTGGTATTGAGTTAAATTAGGGATTCCATATAATTTTAGGTCTTCATAGAGGTCTACATAGAGTTTTAATGGTGGCCTCAAGTTCAAATTATGAGTTTCATGCCTTAGATTTTGTCTGAGCTACCCCTTTATACCTTTGCTTTCTATGGGTCCACAAAATATTTAACTTGGCATATTATGCTTATGTGGCTCTGATGTGACATCACCATGGTATCCTGCTCATTAATATTTGAAATATGATCATTTTTCATTTTTTGTACATGTCTCAATATTTTATTAGTTCTGACTCCTATGAAAATTTTACCTTGTCTCGCACCATTGGATCTATTTGCACAGATCAATGCAGTTTATTAATATCAATCTAAGAAATTGAATTCCATTATATGCTCTAATATATTTCCCATGGTTGTGACACTTGTCACTTCTGAATTCAACCTAATCTTTACTGAAATGTCAACAATGATCTCATACCATCAGATTATCTTTTCTTAGATGAATGCACTCCATCGATCTTGATCTATTGAATTATACCCCTTACTCTATGGACCATCAATCTAAATTTATACATTCATCTACATACCATTAATCTGTGAGATATTATTAATATTTAATTTATGGATTATGAGCTTGACACTTTACATCTCCATGTTGGCTCTAATTTTTTTTGAATTTTTAATGTTGATCTTACACCGTCAGATCATCTTTGGCTAATCAATCATGCTCTATCATATCATCATTTTATGTGTACTATTAGATCTATTATAGGGTTCCTACAATGGCAAGACTTATCACCTTCTCACTTATTTTGGGGCTTTACTTATGTCTTGACTTAACACACATATTTAGATCAATCTCATATGAGTAAATGCATACCATTGATCCTGTGGTCAATAAAATAAAACTAAGTTAGGCTCAGGGAATATAAGGCACTTAGGTTAAATATTTTAAACTATAGATTTATTCATTTTTATAAACATGATAAAACCTTAGGATAAAAATTTTAAGATAATTTATAAAACATAATAAAGGGTATCCCATGAATTATAAAAGACACGTCATAAATTTTTAACCTAGGGTTTTGGTTGTATTAATCAATATACTTATAACTTTTAGGATAATACTTTTAGGCTAAGTCGAGGATATAACAAAAGGGACCTTGAAATTAGTTATACCACATGGAGATAAAAGTAACTAAGGGGGGATCTAGACATAAAATACCAAGTATGAATTTTTAGAATAAGGTTTGGTCATGTTGATAAACATGACTAAGCCTTAGGATAAAAATTAAACTAAGTCTATGACATGCATAAATTATTCCCATGCAAATTGTTCCAACGTAAATTTGAATTTAATTCAAAAGGGACCTATATTAAAACATTTAGACAAGGGTTTTAATAGGATTTGAATGTAGACTCAATTAATATTTGATAAACCAAAGGCTAGTAAAAGATAAATTTATCATTAAAACACAAAAACCTAAGCATGTTCATTCCCAAACGAGATTCCATTTAACCTAAAACACATAAACACATGAAATAATTATTATCAATATTAGAATGGGTAAACTCATGATCATTTGAAAATATGTCAATTAATCCAAACAAGAACCATCTTTGGATGATCTTCAAATAAAGATAATGTGAAAACTTGTTTATGGTACTCTGATCAAGTAAATTTTTAATTTTAAGGTACAAATTTACATAATTTAAAACAAAGGTCCCCATTTTTTAAATATTTGGGTATGTTGACCTCAACAAATGGTGACTTCTAGGTGAACATAACAATATGTTAGAATTTAGGAACTCTGGTTTAGACTAATAATTAGGTTACCTGTTCCACTTGATCAATCATCATTATTAAGATCAATTCATGGTTAAAATAAGTCTTACACATGAAAAACTAGGATCAAACATCAAAACATAGTCATGTTGTGTGTTTGATTTGATTCCACTTACTTATTGTCATAGGATTCAAAGAACATCTTCCAGACTCATGACATTGACCATTAATATTAAATTATATTATATTTAGATGTTCATTAAGAATCATGATTTGGCTTAGGGAAGGCCTAGGGATTTCTCTACTACTATCTAGGCATCCATAGCCTCAATAGAGATACCTTTGGATCCACTCAAGGCCTTTCTACACTACCAGCTAGGCATCCATAGCCCTAATGGATATTACCAAAATCACCTTTGCTTAGAAAGATTTTTAATTTTGTAATAAAGATGTTATTTTTGTATGTTTTTTAGGTGTTTTTACTTTTTGTCAAATTTTGGGATCTATATTAGCTAGGTTTTGGGATTTTTTCAAAAATATGATCTATAGACAATCATTATTGGTTGCAAACTTTATCCCAGGCAATGATGTTTTTTACATGCAAACATGACTTTGTCCTAATAATTCAATATTTCACCCTATATGTGCAAACCTTCTTAGAATGGGGATTAGATTAGAACAAGGCTTATAATCTCAAGGAACAATTATCTTAACCATTAGTCTTTGCTAGTTTCTCCAAAGTATAACATCTAGCTCATATTTCAAAAACCCATGATCAACCAATGTTGAGAAGACATACCCTCATTTTTGAACTGTGAGGTTTCTTAATTAACCATATGAATATTGAGATGACGAATATCCTTAAAAGGCTTATTTAAAGTAAGAATAAAAGTAGAGAAAAGGAAACACACCAAAGAGAAATCATATGAAATAGGAAGGAACAAAAATAAGTAAATTAATATATACACACACTATGTATAAAGAAGGGATAGGAGGGAAAGAACAAGAAAGAAACTAATCTAGCCTACCTACACTAACTCTAACTAGTCTTACAATTCAATCCATGAGGAATTTAGGTGGGACAACAAATTAATAGTGCTTGATGTATTTATCATTGGTTGAGAATGTAAACTCTGCTCCTTGTAAGTGTTTTAGTTTGAAGGTGTTATCTCTTAGGGTTTCAATAATCTAGTATGGACCAATCCATAAAGGCATGAATTTTCCATGATTTCACTTAGATTCAAATTATTTATTCCAAATAATAACTAGGTTTCCTTATCTAAACACCTTTATCTTTGAATGCTTATCAAACCACCTATTAACTATGGTTTGGTGTCTGCTAAAATTGGCAAAAGTTTCTTCTCTTTCATCTTCCATCTATATGATGTCAAGTAGCCTTGAACATACAATTTTTTTATCCTCCTTTATGTACACTTTCATGAACCTATATGTTAGCATCTTGAGCATGATGGGAAATATAGGTTCTTGATCATATACTAGTAAGAATGGTGATTCTCAGAGAGCTTGCTTAACTCTTGTTCTATCTACCCAAAGGGCATACTTGAGCAACTTGTGTTATGTCCTTGGTTTATCAATTGTAGACTTTTTTATTACCTTCATCAAGTTCTTATTTTTTTAATTCATATACTCTATTGCCTTAGGGTTAATTGTTTGATGATAACTTGAGAATAATGTTTTTGTCATATACCCACACAATCATCTCAATGGATACAAAAGTAGATCCATTATCATAGACTAGAGATATTGGTGTGCCAACCCTTGTACATATGTTTTATTCTAGAAACTTGATCACTTCTTCAGTCCTACACTATTTGGTTTCCATTTATTTAGTCCATCTTGTATATTAGTTAGTAGTAATTAGAACATACTTATGACCATCAGAGGAATTGGAGTTTATGACCCCTACAAAGTCTAATCCCCATTATGAAAAAGGTTTATCAATGGTTACTAGCTTTAAAGGTATGGCTGCTTTAGACTCTTTGGTGTTGAAGACTTGAGATGCATGACACTCTCTCACATGTTTGTGAATATACTTAAAGATAGTAGGCATGTAGTAACCAGTTGTAAGGATCTTGTGGGTTGTAGTATTTCCAGGTGGATGTCCACTTCATACCTTCCCATGGAAAGTGCTCAAGATATCAATTGCTTATTCCTTGGAGACACATCTTAGGTGAATGCCTTCAAAGCTATTTATATATAATATCCTATCTTTGATCAAAAAATAGGTTGCCTTGATCCTTAAAACTTTCTTTTTCTCTCTACTTAATCCTACAGGATAATAGCCATTGATTAAAAAATGAACAATGGGATCATACCGGTAATTGGATTGAAAGCTTTGTTGATCAATATGCATAACATTCAATTTGGTATTAGTATTAGTAATTAGCTAAATTAAACCTTGGCATATTACCAACTTGGTAGTTTTCATCTATAGATCATATTATTAAAGGATAAACATCCACTTACCTCTCCTTTCTCCAAGTTCACATTGAATTAACATTAACTTAGTGGCAGGGTCAAGTAGAATTTCATGCACTTTATTTCTAAGGATATATTGTCTAAATTTCTTCATTTACTTATCTAAATAAAATGTTTGTTTATCAATCAAGGAGTAGTTAAAATCATAATTTTTAAGGTTAGTACTCATGAAGTCAGTGGGGTGATCACATTTATCTATATTTTGAGATAGAACAACAACTATTCTATGATCAAATGCAAAGGAATAAGGATAGAAATATTTAAAGAAATCTTGACTTATGAATATAGGAGTTTGTCTAATTGATTCTTTGATGTATTTTAAATATTTCTTGGTCTCCTCATTCCATGTTATCTTGACATCTTTCTTCAACATGTCATTGAATGGCTTCATAATCTCTACAAAACTAGAAATGAAGTTTCTTACAAAGTTGATTTTACCAAAGAAATTCTTCAATTCCTTCCTAAAGTTAAGGGGTTCTATATTTGATATTGAATTTACTCTATTCGGTTCTATAAAGGTCCTATCCTTAGTTATAACATTACCTAGTAGCTTTCCTTCAGTCACACATAAAAAAAAGTTCTTGGGATTGAAGGAAATTCCATACCTTCCACATATATCAAATACCTACTGCAAGTACATGATGTGGTCTTACCTATTTTTTGAAAATATAGTTAGGTCATCCATGTACATGATAATAAACATACTGATCCATTACTCTTTGAAAGGTTTTACCCATATTAATTAATCCAAAGGGCATTCTCTTGTAAGCAAAAGTGCCCTACTTAGTAGTAAATATAGTCTTCATCTTATCTTCCTTGTTCACTAGTACTTGATTATACCTTGAAAATACATTAAAAAAAGACATCATAGTAGAACCAAAAATAATTTGGATTACTTGGTCAAGATAAGGTAGGGCTAATTATCCTTTTTAGATGGCTTATTCAAATTTCTAAAGTTAATGCACAATCTAATTCCACCATTCTTATTTCTAACATGCACTAGGTTGGATACCCAGGTAGAGTGTCTAATGAGAAACACTATCTTAACATCTAGTAAACTTTGGACCTCTTTATATATCATTGGTTCTAGGATGGGGTTGACTAACCTTTATTTCTACTTAAAACTTTTACAAGATTTTTTCAATAGGATGGTGTGGGTTATGAATTTGGGATCAAAGATCTTTAAGTCATCGTAGGACCATGTTATTACATCTTTATACTTGGTCAAAAAATATTTGAATCTATTTGTTTCAATGATTATCTAGGTTTTACTAATGTTCACTAGTTAGAGTTGATGTTGGGGACCTAGGTCAATTACATTCTAGTCCTTCCCATCTAATTTGGGAATCTTGACAGCCTCATCTAGTTTATTTGAATCAAACAATCTCTCTAAGGCTATCATTCCTTTAGAGATATTATTGTCACTCAATTGGATGACCTTGTTATCAAGTTTACCTTCAAATTTGTCATTATCAAGGGCATCTTCATTAAATTTTTAAATTATGTGAGCCTTAAATACTCCTAAACTAGTCATGAAGTCTATGATCTATTGCTCATCATTAAATACTTGTAAATGGTTAACATTATCTGACACTGAGGGACATGAAACTAATTCAATGGTAAGGCTTTGTAGCCTAGAATTTTGATTGGGCATAAGGTTGGCTATAGCTAAGTAAGTTCATTAATAGCCTTGTTTTCTTTCTTAGGGACTGACATAATGTTGAAAGCATCAAAACATTCAATTGAGTCCCACACCGTAAAAATATATTTATTAATATATGATAATTTACATTGATATCAACATTTAATCTGATTAACTACTTGTTTAGAATCACCAGTAACTAATAGTTCATTGACCTTATGTTTGATAACAAACTGTAATCCAAGAATAAGTACTTCATACTTTACAAGATTATTATGCATAGGAATCAGAGTTTGTAAGAGGCATTGTATTCCTTCCCAATCGGATTTATTAATATCACTCCTACTCTAGAATCTAATTTACATCTAACACCATTAAAGTATAACTTCAATAATCTAGGCATATCATGAAAAGTTTTAGGGTTACATATCTTTGGGGTTTCAAGAGTGTAAACACCTAGATCAGAGTTAACCATGTTGATCTCTTAATGGTTACATTATATTTGATGATCATATGTTTCATCTTGGGCTACCTCTCTATCCTGATCTGATTGGGAACTCCTTTTTAGGGTACCCACATGTTAGAACAATTAGTAGACATGTAACCATTCAATGATCTAGTCTAGTCTTTGCTTATCAGCATTATATAAGCATTAGGTTTGTCTACCACTTGGATGATAATGAATTATTGGATCCTTGGTTTAGAATCAATTTGCATGTGAACATTCAACAATTCACCAATTATTTTAACTCTTGATTTATTTAATTAAGTAACAAACCTATCAAACTTAATTGGTGTCAAACCACATTTATCTCAAATACCTTTAAGCATAATATTTGTAGATGCACCAGAGATTAAAAATCAATTATGTAAATTTTTACAAAAGATCCTAACTGTAAGCAAGAAAGGCAGAACATCTACCTTATTATTGTGTATTATAATGTTATCATGCATGACCTTTTGAGACTTACCATGCTTATTAGACAAAGACTCCAACAAAAAATCCCTTTGTTTAATAATTTGAGTCAATTAATGTAAATTAATGTTAGCTTTTATCTTTTTCATGTCTTCCACTATATTATATCTAGTCCTATTGGAATAATTAGATGTATGAGCATTGAGTTTAGAGGTACTTCCCTTAGGAGGCTCTATATTGTTGTCTGATGTTGTATCAAGATGAGTGTCAAAGTTATTTGGAGGAGTTGAGGTAGATAAAGGTTGTTTCTACTCCATTTTATTTAAAGGATGGGTCTTATTTAGATATTGTTGAAAAGCATGAATCTCCTCAAGGATATCCTTAGGCTCATTCTCCTCTTGAAATAGGAATTCAAATAATTCCACCATGAGAGTTGAATCAAAATATATAGATGACCTTCAAGAAATTGAGGTACTTTCATCATTGTCTTTATTAGGTACAACTTCAAAAATATCTAACTCTTCTTGAAAAGCTTCAAAACCATTACAAAATTATAGACAATACAAGTCACCATGTTTGAAGTACAAAGAACTCTATAATAATCAAGAAAATGTACATCATTAAGATTTATGTTAAGCATATTTTTATTAGTAGATGACTCATTATTATGGATATTATTGTTATTTAAGAATTTTATTGAAGTCCTATTGAATATTTGGAAAGAGGAGTTCCTATTAGAGATTTTCCTAGTATTGTCAACTTGATTTTACAACTAAAAAAGTCATTTCTTAGTTTCTAAACCATTTTTAAGATAGATTCATTCTAATTCTTGGGTGACTCATAATATGAACTTGATTATTTCTATTGGATGCAATCATAAAATCTCTTTGGTCTTATGGATGAGATCCACTAACAGTGTTGTTCAAGAACCCTAGGTTTTGGCTAGGATGTGCATGACTCAAAGGTAATTAGTTTAGAACTGAAAGCTAATTCAATGTAGGCATATTTTTATTGTAATTAGGAATGACATTTATAATAGGAAAATTTGGATTAATTTTAGGAATACTATATTCCATTTGGCCCTAGGGTTGCATCAAATCATTAATGATCACAACTTTAACATAAGCTAGGTCTAGTGTATTAATGACCTTAATAGATCTTTTAAGACACATAGAAGTCATGGGATCCAAGGCATCCTTATAAATATCTAAAGCTAAAGCCTCACCACATCTATAAGGAGTGATGGTTCTACTAAACATTTTCTAGAATATAGCATTAAAGGTTCTTATGGGCTTATTTGAATCTCTTTTAACTATGGTAAACTATTGGTAAAAGACCCAAAAAATGATGATTTTTCCAAACTAATCATTAAATCAATTATTAAAATCATCCAGTTGGATATGTAGTTTTTAGGAAGGTTTAAGAACCATTCATATGTATCATATTTAAAATTAAATGGAAACAATCTACATGCTACATCTTCATGAATAACATTAAAAGTCTTAAAGCAACTTTGAAACTTTTAATGTGTTCTTCAGTAGTCAAAACACCATTAAGACTAAAATTAGGAAAATATTTATTTGGATTATGAGAAAGTTCATGTACCATACTAGCACATTTATTGAAGAACCACCTAGCCAATCCATACCTTGATAGGGATTGAACATTGGAGCATCCTAAATTGGTGAAATTGGTTGAGACTTTGAGAGTCTATGCTTATCTTTGTCTCACCTAGATCTCCTATGAACTTCTAATGAAAGAAGAGGAATCCTTGTCTCCAAATGTGACCTAGTACATATCCTTGGTAGTTTTAGATTTAGATCTTTGAAACCTATTTGAAATACAATGTGTAAATCTTATCTTTACAAAGAACAATGATCAAACATACACATTAAGTAAATTTTATACAAATTTGTATAAATAATGACAAAGGGAATTAATATTTAAATAATTAGCTTAAAGACATGTTCAAATACATAAATGTGAATGATTTTTACACATTTAAAGATAAGATAAACTCAAATTTGTAAATATCCAATCAATCTTTGAACAAAACTACTATTACTAACCTCAAACACCTTGGATTTACAAAACTTAAGCTATCTTTACCACAATTATCATATATCTTCAAAGAATATATATCTTTGTCTGAATAAGCATAAATACTGGTCTAAAACCATTAAGATTAATGTCATTTACACAAATATGATAAAAAAACATAAATATGCAAAGAATACACCAATATTTGAATATAATTCACCAAAACTAGCAAAGATGTTGGAAATTTACAAAGATCTAACTAAGCCCTCCTTATAGTATCAGTGGAATACAATCCCTATTGATGCTTGAAAGTATATCATAGGTGGTTCTTAGGGTTTAATAAATAATAATCATTTTTTAATTTAGATAATCTAATGCATGAGTTTCAGGTTGTGATAATCCTATTATTAGTGGTGGAATAGAGGTAGATCAGATCAACTATTTCACAAATTTATATTAGTTGGTGGTTGGTAACCACCATGTATTAATAGTTGATATTTGATTTTGAATATGATATGTGATATTTAAAGTGAATTATGCTTAAACCTAAGTCTAAAGCTAAACTAAGGTGAGTATTCACAATGGAGCTAATCTAAGGTGAATTGGTAAAAAAAATCAAAAGGAAGGGTAAGGTAGAGAAGAAATAAGTTATTGATATTTAACCCAAACATTATGATCAAGTTCAAGTTTCATCTGAACATGCATTTAAATAATATATGACGTGAAGTATCATAAGCTCAAATCCTCTCACACATCAGGTAAACATCTAAGGATAGTATGAAATAGTGCAAATAAGGACTAGGTTCACTTTAAAATTTCACCCCTACAAAAAAACAACATTAGCACATATGCAAGAAGAGAAAAGAAAATGAATTAAACCTTAAAACTTTTAACTAATCTAGCTTTAGCAGAAATTAGAAACTCTACAATTAAAGATGCACATATAGAATTCACAAGGACCATTCAAATATAAGATTTATACTAGAAAAATGAGAGAGAAGCCATGATAGTAATTCACAGAATCAAATGCAGACAAACTTTATAGAGATCCTTTCTTATATTAATTGCTCAAAATTTATAGAATAGTTTTTGACTCAAAAATTCCCCTTTTTAACAATTGACAATACATCTTTATATAGGAAATTCATGAGGTATGCTAGTTATTCATGTCAAATATTAAGGATAACCATCCTTTTACAATCATTCTAAAACATTTTGAACAATTTAAAATGACTAACTCATAGACAATGTGATTTATACACTAGACATGCCTTTACAAAGAAAGCATATTTTATTTTCAAAAAATATATAATGTTCCTACATAATGTAATATCCTAAGCCAACTAGATTGACATTTATACCCTTGTGTTACTATAGTATTTTGCCTTGTAGGATCTTCATCCTATAATGTTGTTCATTAATAAGCTAGAGGTCAATAATAGGTCTCATAAAGAGTTCTCTTTATTGATCCTCTAGGCCCCTAAGATATTTTTCATCTTTTTCCAATGCTTTCTTGATGCTATGAGCATCTCATATCTTTTCTTCAAATGACAAAAGAAAGCACATGATCTTCTTTTTATCCACTATTCTCTTCCCTTGACATTGATTTCTTAATTCCTACATGAATTTAGATGTTATATGCTTGAAATCTTCATCAGTGATAAGATCTAATGGGATGAGTGTGGTGGGATATTTGATTAACTTATATAATATGTGCAACATATTGTATTTTTATTGTTTGATATCCTTAGAAATGTCTTCTATTTTCTTGGACTAATTTCTTAGGACCTTGATCTTATCCACTAATATAGGCATATCCATATTCAAGTGGGCTAGGATGACCATTCTAAACTCAGTGATTTGATTTTTGGTTAGGGATTTGATAAAATCTTTCACTTGATAGCTTTAAGCCTTCCATTGGCCAACTTAGCTTGTAGCCATGGGACTTTTTTTACCTACTACATCTTGCCTAGACCTAGCTAATTTTAAGGAAATAAATAAATCATTCAGTATCCTCAAATTGTTTAAACCTATCCTCTGGGATTGAAAAGATATCTTGTCCTTCCAAATTATTTTATTATTGATACATGCCTTTGAAATAAGCTTACAATTTTTATACTTGTGTTTGGGATAATTAAATCACATTATCTTCATGTCTTTGTCCTCATACTAGAGTCAAACTTGTGAATGACCCCACTTTCTGATAGGTGATATCTTCACCCCCTATCATGACTTTCATTTCTATGACCCTTTGTAAACTAGTAGTTTTTGGGTCAAATTGTCTACCAACTGATGATTTAGTCACTTTTAGTTTAATGATCTCCATCTATGTTCTTGTTGGCCAAATTTGGCCCACATATAAAGATTTTTCCTAGATAGATTAGCTAATCAGAGTCCCTGATTGACCAAATGATCAAAAGATTTGAGAAAGTGAAGAAGATGGACCAGACCATCAACAAATGTCATGAAAAAATGGACATGTTAGTCTAGTTGTGCACTTCATAAGCTCACTTAGGGATCCCCTCAAATCTAAAGGATTACACTAATATGAGATTCTTCATGCCTTAAACATTCTCTACAAAATTTATGACTTGATGATTTATTTATTTCAAGATAAAAGCATTTAAAGTTAAACAAGTAGAATGAGATATGTGTGGGGGTATCAAATAAAAGTGACAGCAAATATCAATTTAAATTCAAAAAAAACCAAAGCATCCTAAGGTTTAATGTGAAGCTAATAGATGCCAAGATCAATAAATCTAATATAGGATCTATTGACGAGTAGTGATATAATGATTCAGTGGGTCCTAAAGATCCAATGGTACACATTCAATCATGCATTCATATATCAATGATGATATTAAAGTTAAAAATTCAAAGGATCTTGAGATTAAGTGAAGGGATGCCAAGTAGTATAATCTTAGTAAACTAAAGGATACAATAGTGCAAGTTTAATCAAATAGAAGGAAGATTGATGACATGAATTTAATTGGACCAAGGATCCCACAATGCATGAGAAAATAGATCCAATGATGTGTAAGTTTATTAATGTTGAGCAAGGGATCAAACAATCATCATATCCTAAAGATAAATATGAGGATGTTACATGGAATTAGTATTAAAAAATGAAACTAATAGTAGGATCTTGAGGATAAATTCATAATTTCCAAGTGTCACATTCTCAAATGTTGGAATCAAAACAAATAAGGACCTTAAAATTGGCATAATATAAAATTCCCATATTCAAATTGATGGTTGATATTCAAAATTGAAGACATGAGACTTAAAGTAGAGTTTGAACATGTGACCTAGGTCAAACTAGAGCAATGTTTTAAAAGAATGTGTCATCATTAGAGATAGATTGACTAACACTAAATAAATATAGTCATATAGTCAGGATTATCAATGATTAAACTTTGTCACCATTAAATCTGCGATAGGACCTCTGGTTGATGATTTATAACATGTCAATCCTATTTTATAAAATTTGTAAGATTATTCCATGGTGTGTCCATTTCTCTTTTAGAAGGAAGATCTTTGTATGCAATAACTTCTAATCTCCCATAGGGTTTAGAGGTAGATTAAGTTTACTTAAACCTAATAAAATTCAAAATAAGACTATATAGCCTATACGTTCTCATTGACATGATAGCTATAAGAAAACCAATAAATGGATTGGTTTTCAATCTATAGTAAAAATCTATATTCATATTGGAGAAGATGCAAACATAAATGATGCATGGTGGAGTGTCTCATCCTTTGACATAGTCATAACTTTAACAAATATGTACCTATGGCCACTCAAAGAAATCATAACCATGGCTCTATCAGATCCATAGATATGAAGATTTTGTCTTCACAAACAAGTTAAGTGGGAAATAGTATAAGATCTCAAGATGGATATCTAGTGGTTGGAGAAAATAGTTTGAGCATTTAATAGATTTTTAGGGTCTTTAAGGGTTTTTATTCATATCAAGATCATGACTCATCATCCTAAGACACTTTATTTTCCTCTAGTTTATTTATCAACCAATTTGAAGATTTAGGGGATATTGGGACAAATGAAACCTATCTTGTTAATGATGTATTAACCCTACTTTGATAAAAATATGGTGGATCATTCATCAAAGGTGGCATATTATTTAATGATCTCAATTGATGTGTTCCCACTTCTCTCTTCTCTCTTTTTGTATATTACCCATTCTTTCCCATTTATAGGCTCCCTAGAATTTTAGACTCTCACAAGGAATATTTGATCTTAAATAGCAAGGGACTCTCTGAGATATTGTAACATATGCTCACCGTGATTAGGCTAAACATATCAAACATTTATAAGAACTACCTCTTGATGTAATAAAAGACTTTATTTACCTATCACTTGCCTTGGATTATTGTTTAGTGAGTTGTAAATGATGGCATTGTGAAGTAGAATATTCATCATCCACTATCCTCCTTTATGACCTCCTTTAGGGTGTTTTCAAGCTATTACAAGTCTCGATTAGTGTTCTACTTGAACCTAGTCCATGAAAAACTTATGCATTGAGCTAGATTATGAGGTTGTGTAAGCTATCATTGTCTTTTGTATATCTAGTGTGGGTTAAAGATTATGTGAGTCTTATATTTTTGTTTGGTACATCAACTTGTTATCTATCGTAGGATCTCATTTTTGCCCCTTTCTAACCCTTTTCCCTATAATAACATTATTTTAGGTGATCCATCAAGAGGAAGCTAACCCTTTCCTAAGGTTCAACCCACCATAAGATACACATATCCTATGTTTGTTCCCATATTATGAATATTAGTGGAGGATCCTAAATATATCTTCCACAAGGGTGTGATCTTATGTCATAATAGTTTTTGGCACACCTAGTGGGACTTACTATGTTCATCATCTCATTGAAAGGTTCTTGGGGTTACCTTTTAGTGAAATCATCCTTTAGAGGCACATTTTAAAACACCAATGGTTACTCCAAGCATATATCAACTAGTTTAAATAGATTAAGTGCTTAATCATCATAATTTGGTATGTATAATCAATCATCTTTTGATCAATATACTTATTCTCTACTTTAACATACACACTTATCAAGCAAATAATGTTTATGTGTTCCCCCCAAGTTTCCCTCAAACAACCTATCATCCATATCATGGAATTTTCCCTCCTCCCACCACTTTATATGACCAAGGTTAGCCTCCTTTGCATTTAAATTAGTACTCTAATTCCACTTGTCAAGACCAGGGTTATCCTGTTACATCCCTATCAAGATTAAATCAAGCATTATCAATTTATATTGAGTTGATAAGGGATATTATTAGGGGTTTATAAGTTTCTTATATCATCTATATACATGTTATACAAAATTCAAGGACTACTCTTCAGTTTGCCAAGAATAGATGGTCAATTTGTGAAGGTGAATAGTGGTCATCTTTTAGGAATGAGGACATAACAATGATGAGAAGCATGGTATAAAATGTAGACAACATGTTAATATCTTATTAAAATAAAAAAGATCATTTAGATCAGTCTTATGTGTCATCTCCCCTTCAAGAGCCTCAAGCTCAACCTTCAAGAGTTTTTGATCATCTCTCTAGTCAACCTTGTCAAATTTCATCCTTATCAAAGGTCAAAGAGGCAATATTGGACCAAGGGAGAATAATCATTAAAAATAATGAGGGGGTTAGGCTTGGACAAGAATTCCCCATGCATGTCATGGAGGGGATATGAATATTATTTCAAGTGTTTTGGAAGGTGTGGGCACTAATTAAGGAAGCTCACTATCCATAAGTTGATAAACAAGAATTCAAAGGGTGTGTATTATCCATTGAAAAAGTGTTTGAGTAGTGGGAGAAAGAGTATGTCAAAATTGAGTCAATTAGTTTTCCCTCTCCTACCCCTAAACCCATTCCCACTCAAGAGCATTAATCAATTATATAATGGATCTTATATAACAAATTCGGCTCTAGTTATGTCATGCCCTCACTTTTGAGGCCATCCTTTCCTATAACCATTAAAATGGAAGAAAAAATTTCTATTCCATACTCATTTTGATCATGGAAATAAATTCAGAAGGGCATAAAGAAGAAAGAGGAGGTGTTGGTTGTGGAGATTAAATCACCATTTTAAGAGCCATAAAAGAAGCATTTCAAAGTCTGTAAATAGAAGAATACCCTCCCAAGCTACAAGTAAGGTGAACTTATTCACCCTTCCACCATATCCATTTTTAATAAATAACATATTTTACAAAGGATAGAGGAGGAGTTTATAGTCGTAGGTGAGCCTAAAGAGGATAATTCAAGTGTCTATGATGAGGAGATCATAATAAGAAGCCCACTTCATTTAGAAGGGTACAAATAAATTTTGAACCAACCTTTTTGGTATGGCTTTGACACTAATAAATTTAATCTTGATGAAGACAATCCTCAAATTGAAAATAGAGTGGATCTCGAATGGACTACTAAAGGTCCATTATACATAGATCAAGAAGAGGATTATAATAGTTTACCTGAGGTTGGTCTACTTCAAGATGAAGTTTAAATTGAGGATAGCCCTGATATGTTAGATCAAAAGGAAAACAAATCAAAGCTTGAGAAAGATAGGCATGGTATTTTAAAACTTGGATGGTTAATTCAACCCTCATTATAGTTGAAGATCAAGATGAAATCTTGAGTGATGTTGATGAAAGAGAAATCTCAAATTATCAAGATATGTAGTTTGATGAATATACTAGTGAAAAACTTGAAGGGTTATGGCAATGGTTCAATGCCATAACCAAAGATTTAGAAGAGATTAAGGGACATGTCCTTCATCCAAGAACCTATGAGCATTTTTATCTAATTATGATCAGTCCTAATTTGGAAAAGCAAAAGGGGGAAGGATATGGTCTTTTTGAACCACCAATTGATCAAAGTGAAGTTATTCCCAAGAACCTAAATGAAGTCTTCATGCAAAGGTTTCTCAAGGGTGATCAGAAACATCAAGAAAGTGATCCTTCAATCCAACATGCACCAAGATTGGAATACTTGGACCAATATGTCTACATTGGAGTCATGTTTATTCCTTTCCATACATTGAACAGTACATCAAAAGGATTGGCCATCAAGTTACCTAGTTCACCAATTTTGGTACCTCTAAAGCAGTGTATCTTTCATCTTAGTTTATTAAAGGTGAATGATAATCAAATTTTTATGTTTGACTTAGGATAGAGTTACTTGTACATTGTTGTATAATATTATATATATTAGAGTAGATTTCATTTTTTTCTCTAAGTGCTTATGTGCACATTTGTTTAGTAGGTTAATTGCCCTTGCTTTTATTAGGTTTATTTCCTTTCCTATTGTGTGTTTCCTTTTCCAAAGTGCCTTGGTCATTTTTATTTATTTTTTTTCTTTTGGGCCTTATTTCTTAAAGAGATGGTTTTCAAGAAATGGATAACCTTACTCAATTCATATCAACTTATGACTCCATGCCCAATAGATCAAACAAGGTAACTAGTCTAAGTTCTCAAGCATAGTAGGCATGCTTCCCTATGAGTCATCAAAGATATTGGACAAATTTGGCTAATATAAAAATCTTATGCTTGGATATATCAATTGAGCAAAGGCCTTGATTGACCAAATGATCAAATTAATTAAGTAATTTAGGAAGATGGACCAGGCCATCATCAATTGCCATGTAGAAATGGATAGGTTAGTCTAGTTGTACACTTCATAAGTTCACTTAGGAGGCCTTCAAAGATAAATAATTACATGAATACGAGGTTATTAATGCCTTGAACATTATCTAAAAATTTTATGACTTGATGAGTTGTCTATCTCAAGTTAAAAGTGTTAAAAGTTAAATAAGTAGAATGAGACATGTGTGGGCGCATCAAATAAAAGTTAGAGTGAATAGCCATTTGAATTTAAAAAAACCCAAAGGATCTTGAGGTTTACATGAAGATAACATATGTCAATATTATGAAATATAAGATAGGATCTAATGGTGAGTGAAGATATAAAGAGTTAGTGAGTCCCAAATATCCAATATCATGCATTAGATCATCAATTTATAGATCAATGGTGAGCTTAGAGTCAAAAAGTTAGAGGATCTTGAGATTAAGTGAAGGGATACCAAGTGGCATGATCATGGTAAACTAAATGATCCAATGGTTCATGTTAAATCAAATAAAAGGAAGATTAATGATATTCATTCAATCAAACCAAAGATTTAATGGTTCAAGAGAAAGCATAGCCAATAGTGGGCAAGCAAGTTGATTGATGGTAAGCAAGGAGTTAACAAGTCAACATATCCTGAGGATGAATACAAGGTTACCACATAAAAAAAGTATGTAAATAGATGAAACTAATAGTAGGATCTTTAGGATAAATGCACAATTGTCAAGTATCACATTCTCAAAGGCTAGAATCAAAATGAATGAGGAGCTTATAATTAGCAAAATATGAGAAGCATAGATTAGGATTGATGGTTGATATCAAAAGTTAAAGGCATGAGACTTTGAGTAGAGGTCAAACATGTCACCTAAGTCAAACCATAACAATGCTTTAAAAGGTTGTTTCATTATTAGATCTTAGTCAAATATTATTAAGAAAACACAATAATACAATTAAGATTAGCAATGATGAAACTCCATCACCATTAAAGCTTAGACAAGACCTCTATTCGATGATTTAAAACTTGTTGACCCTATTCTCTAAAAGTTGTAGGATTATTCCATGGTGTATTCAATTCTCTTATAGAAGGAAGATCCTCATTTGGAGTGACTTCTCAGCTTCCATAGGGTTCAAAGGTAGAACATGTGTATTTAAACCTAATATAGTTCAAAATAAGACTATGCAACATGTAGGTTCTCATTGACTTGATAGCTATAGGGATACCAATAAATGGATTGGTTTTTAATCTATAGTAAAGATACATATTCAAAATGGAGTAGAATAATAAATAAATGATATATGGTGGAGTGTCTCATCCTTAAACACAATCATAGCTTCAACAAGTAAGTACTTATGGCCACCTAAAGTAGACATAGTCATGGCTCTATTAGATCTATAGATATGAATATTATGTCTTCATAAAGAAGTCAAGTGGGAGAAAGTGTAAGGTCCCAAGATGAAGATCTGGTATTTGAATAAAGGAGATGGAGAATTTAATAAATTTTCTAGGCCTCTATAGGTTTTTATTCATACCATGATCATGACTCATCATCCTAAGACACATTATTGTCCTTTAGTTTGTTTCCCAACCAATGAGAAGATTCAGGGGATATTAGGAAAATGAAATCTATCTTGTATGTGATGTATTAACCTTAATATGGTAAAACTATGGTGAATCATTCATCAAAAGGTGGTAACTCATTTAATGATCTCAGTTTATGTGCTCTCTCTTTTCCCTTTCTCTATATTACCCATTATTTCCCATCTGTAAGCTCTTTTGGATTCTAGACTCTCACAAGGACTCTTTGATCTTGAAGATTAAAGGGACATTTGAGATATTGAAAAATATACTCATCTTGATTAGGCTAAATCCTATCAAGCATTTGTAAGAACTACCTCTTGATGCAATAAAAGACTTTCTTTACCTATTTCTTGACTTGGATTGGTGTTTAATGTGTTGTGCATGATGGAATTATGAAGGAGAATATTCCTCATCCATTGTCCTCCTTTATGACCTCCTTTAGGTTTTTTTCAAGCTATTGTAGGTCTAGGTTAGTGTTCTGATTGAACCTAGTCCATGAAACACTTATGCATTGAGTTATATTGTGAGGTTGTGTGAGTTAGCATTGTCTTCTGTTGATCTATTATGGGTTCAAGCTTATGGTAATATTTAATTTTTATTTAGTGCATCACCTTGTTATATTTATTAGGATCCCTTTCCCCTTTCTAACCCTTTCCCATATAGTAGCATCATTTTAGGTGATACATCGAGAGGAAGTTGACCTTCTCTAGAGGTTCAACCCCACTATAAGATACCCATAGCCTAGGTTTGTTCCCATGTTGTGATTGGGAGTGGAAGAGCTTGAATAACTCTCCCAAAAAGGTGAAATATCATGTCATAATATATCTACTTGGCTCTCCTAGATTATCCATCATTATATCCTCTTCTTATTATAAATCCACAATCCATGGATTAACCTCTTCATGAACTGGTATATTAATGGCCTTCATCATAACCCATGGATTTTTTGTAATAGGTACCTTTAGAAATTTACCATAGATGAATGATTTTGGAATGGTTGGACCATGAATCAATTTTTCTCCACTAAATAGATTGAGTTTACTTAAAGTATGAGTTAATGTCACCTTAGGCTTCTTGGTATTCAATGGAACAATGCCTAGTTTAGCCTTTCTCTTGAGGGTATATATATAAGAACTAGATCCAACACTTACTTCCCATTTTATTCCTTTATTTCTTCCATTTATTCATCATATTATTCATAAACTAGTGATAACATTTTAAAATCATATTCAATTATCTCACTAGGGTCTAATACTACCATATGAACCTCCTCCACTTACTTGGGCTAAAAAGATACAATTTCACCAGGCCTTCTCTCCTCTGGTCTTTGCTTAATTTGTGCATCAGGTCTAGATGTAATTTTTATATGGGTTAGTGGAGGTCCAAAAGGTGTGCTATTGATTAAATGGTACTACCTTGGCCCTAATTACCATCTTTCATCTCCTCCTTTTTGCTCCCTCCACATCTTAGATTCAAGGTTGATGTTGTGATTTTTAAATGTAATAGTGACCTCAAAGAATGAAGGTAATTTTATTTATATGGGATCAAAAGGACCAAGATGGTGATCATGAGGTGCATTTATTCCTTTTTCATTTAAATGATATTTAACCCTTCCATAGGAATCCCACTACCTTAGCTCATCAATTTGAAGATTGAAGGAGGTCCTATGTTTTGAAGAAGCTTCAATGTTATCCCATAATGCAAATATAGTTATACCAATGGTTATAGTGAGGGTGTGGATTAGTCCCTTCCTTTTGGTCTTATAAGGACCATCTATTCCATTAAATATTTGATAAGTCATTTTTTGTTATACTAGCCTAATTTTAACACAAACAAACAACCTGAGTGGGGTGTATTGGGTTCCCTAAATCTTGATGATTGTATAATATGGATATAGCCATATATCCCCCATGGCCTCAATTGAATTTTTGATCAAGGGGATAACTCTTGATATTGTATTCCTAGTTATGGCCTTAGTTAGAATTGGATAAACATAATCACAAATGAAGTGGATGTGGTCCCTATAATTGAATATGTGTAATTTTGAATAATATTAGGAAACTATTTGTCCCATCAGGTGATAATTATCTAAGGTTGGGAATCTTCATTGTGTCAATGTAGGAATTCAGAAGGTATCACATCATATAAAATTGGGTCTTAGTCCTCTTTCTAATTGAAAAAATCTATCTACTCAAATAGGTGTTGATTACCTCACCTAGAAGAGAGGTGTATTTCTCAACCATGAAATAAACTAAAGGGAACCAAATTTTATCTACATTAATGGTGGATATATTTCCACATAATCTATTCATCATTATCATGATCATTCTTATCTCAAGTCTAAATTTACCAATGGAGATGTTGCTATTGAAGTCTAAAAACACTTGACTCTTAAAGTATAGCCATACGATAAGGATGCTCTTCAAATCATTATCTTTGGCCTAATTGTTGATTGTGGTCAAGCCTACTTGGGGTTTAGGGAATTTTTAATAATTTTCAAAAGATATGAGAGAGATGTAGGCTATATTTCTATGAGTATGTTCATTGATTATCATGCTCTTACCAATTTTACCATCCTTAAAAATAAGAGCAAAAACATTAATACAATGAATTACCTCTAGCTTGGATACTGCATAATGCAGGACTATCATCTAGATAGAAATTATTTCATAGTAGAGCCTCTTTGAAAACACATTCTTCTCCTCCTCCATGGTAATGGTGGGTTGTTCTTTAATGGTCCAGAAAAGCTTGGACCAATTTTTTTCCCCTATGTTTAGAGATGTGGCATCAAACTGTGTGTCCTTAAAAATCCTCCCTTATACATTTATATTCAAATAGAGATCCACAAATTACATTTAAACACCTTTTTAGGATGATATGGCTGTGAATTTGTTAAATTGCTCAGTAGTGATTTGTAATTCAATTCTAAATTAAACTATCCTTGTACAAATGACATTCTAATCTTCATTTGCTTCATTATAATTGGCAACAGGTTAAATTAGGCTTCCATACAATTTTAGGGATTCGTAGAGGTTTTTACATATATTTAATGGTGGTGGAAAGTTCAAATTATGATCTTTGTGCCTTAGATTTTATCTGAGCTATCCATTTAAATGTTTTCTTTATGTGGGTCCAAAAAATATTCAACTTAGCATATTATGCTTATGTGGCTCATATGTAGCATCATCATGTCACCTTACTCATTAATATTTGAAATATGACCATTTTTTTTAGACACATTTCAATATTTTATTGGTTCAGGCCCTTTAAAAATTATGCCTTATCTTGAACCACTAGATCTATTTACATGGATCAACACAGTTCACTGATCTCACTATAAGAAATTGAAATTTATTAGTTGTTCTACTCTATTCCATATGGTTGTGACACTTGTCACTTTTGTACTCATCTTGATCTTTATTGAATTTCAACATATATCTTACACCATTAGATTATCTCTTTTTGGATGAATGCACTCCATCGATATTGTTCTTTTGAATTATGTCCCTTGCTTTGTGGACTATTGATTATAATGTGTATGCTCATCCATGTACCATATATATTTGAGAGATGATCGATATTTCATTTGTGGATGGTGGGCTTGACACTTGGCATCTTCACTCTAGCTCTGAATTCCTTTAAATTTTCAACATTGATCCTGCACCATTAGATCATCTTTGACTGATCAATCATGCTCCATTAGATCATCTTTTATTGTATTTTATTAGATATATTACAGTGTTCCCAATATGGTGACACTTGTTACCTTCTCACTTGTTTTAGGGATTCATTTAAGTCTCGACTTAACACATGCCATTAGATCAATATTGCCTAAGCAAACGTGTATCATGGATCTTATGGTAAATAAAATAAAACAAAGTTACGCTCAAGGAATATAGGGAACTTAGATTAAATATTTTATACTAAGGCTTTATTCATGTTGATAAACATGATAAAACCTTAGGATAAAACTTTTAGGCCAAGATATAAAACATAATAAAGGGGACCTTATGAATGATTAAAGGCATTTCATAAAGTTTTAGCCTAGGGGTTTTATTGTATTAATAAATACAATTAAAAATTTTAAGATAAGGCTTTTAGGCTAAGTCTAGGATATAACAAAAGGTACCCTACAATTATCTAGACTATGTAGAGATAAAATGAACTAAAGGGGGCTCAGGACATAAAGGACCAAGTATGAATTTTTAGACTAAGGTTTGGTCATGTTTATAAACATGACTAAGCCTTAGGATAAAAATTAAACTAAGTCTATGACATGCATGAAATATTCCCACATAAATTATTCTGGCATAAATTTGAATTTAATTCAAAAGGGACATAGGTTAAAACATTCAAAATAGGTTTTAATAGGATTTGAATATAGACTAAATTAATCTTTGACAAACTAAAGGTTATTAAAAGATCAATTTATCATTAAAACACAAAACCCTTACCATGTTCATTCCCAAATGAGATTCCATTGAACCTACAATATAAAAACATAGGCAACAATCATTAAGAACATTATAAGGGGTAAAACCATGATCATTTTAAAATATGTCAATTAATCCAAATGATAACCATGTGCATATTATCTTCAAATAAAGATAATGTGCAAACATTCTAATGGTAATCTGATCAAGTGAATTTTCAATTTTAAGGTACAAATTTGCACAATATAAAACAAGGGTCCTTAGTTTTTATAAATTTAGGTATGTTTACCTCAACAAATTCACATTTAAGATATACTTATAGTTCCCTTAAACTCTCACCACTATATTTTATTTGAGGTAGAACTTTAGTGAAACTCATTATACAATGGTACAAATGTGGTAGAGTCACTTGGTTTAGTGAGCATTGCATTATTCTCATTTTAGATCTAGAGGCTCCCCTTCCTTACCTTACCCTTACTTCTCTTTTATGTTTTTTTAGTGGATTATAAATCCCTCTTTCCCCCTTGTATTTATAAATAATAATCCCAATACTCAAAGTATTCATAACTATCTTTAACTTATGTGAATTACAATGTATTGAACTTATGGTGGTAATAGTACATCTCTTGGAGACTATTCATGCATACTCCATTTGTAGCATCCAATACTCATATCTATGCCCTAGGATAATCCTAGATCAGTCCTAAAATGGAGGATGAAAGTTCATATTTGTCTCACCTTCCCCTTTTTAAGGGACACCCAATCTCTTGGATGTCTCATGGTAAGGATTAGATTGGAGTGAATAAAAAATATTACAATTTTTACTATCACATTAATGATTACCTATCCTCTAATAATGAACACAATGAATTTAATTTGGTGGGTGAATATCTTTATATTATCATAGCTCCTGATGTGTTTTAATAGGTTAATTCTTCCCTCATCAAATAAACAATTGACATTGATATTTAAACATAATAAAATCCTAGACTTCTTAAGCTAGGGTCTTCACTCTTTAAACAGGATGTGGAAGGCCATATGTATCTCCTCATAAAAATATCAAAAGTCTTCTATTTATCCTACACCGACATGGTAGACATTAACCCTGACGTAGTCATCCATAACCTAGTTATAATGCTTAATGCAAAATGTATCAAGAAAAAACTCAGACCCATCAAGCCTAAGGTTGTATTGATGATAAAAGAAGAAGTCATCAAACTTTTTAAATTCACATTTATTAAGCTAGTGGATTAAACCAAATGGATGTCCAATATTGTCCCCATCTTTAGGAAGAATGGTAAAATAATAATATGTATAGACTTATCAGACATTAATAAAGCATGTCTAAAGGATGACTTACCTCTCCCATCCATGGACATTATTGTTGACACTACTATAAGGTATGAACCACTATCACTAATGGATTGTTTTTTATGGTACAACCAAATTCAGATTTTTTATGAAGATAAAATCAAGACCTCATTCACTATGCCTTAGGGGACCTTATTTTATTTTATGATTCCCTTTGGTATCAAAACCTTGGGGGAAACATATCAAAGGGTCATGAACAACATATTCCATGATCTCATTCAAAAAATAGTGGGGATTTATATAGATAATCTTTTATGGAAATTCAAGATGATGTGTAGACCATTTATAAGTGTCACACACCATAATAACATACTTAATAGAATATATAATCACTCTTGACCCCAAAAAATGTCTGTTTGGAGTCACCAATGGAAAAATATTAGGGTACATCATCTCCCATCATGGGATCAATATTTACCCTAATAAATTATAAAAAATATAAAAAATTCTCCCTCCCACACATAAATCAGGCATCATAACATTCTTAGGTAAGTTGGGATCCATTAGATGGTTCATTCCTAATCTTACTTATGTCATTCACCCCATCAATAAAATAATAAAAAGTATAAGTTTCTTAACTTCAAAAAATGATTTTTAGGAGGAGTTCAAGATAATAAAGCACTTATTTATGTATCCCCTTACACTCATGGCACCTAAGCTAGATAAACCCTTGATACATTATATTAGAGAAACTAAAGTATCCTTCACCTACATGTTGGCTTAGGAAGACAACACCAAAAAGGAACACACCATTTATTTAATTAGCCTAACCCTCATTGATTATGATATGTGATAGAATTCATCAAAAAATAAATTCTTAGTGTAATCATATAAAATGCAAAAATTAGTAACTTGAGCATGGCTATTGACACCTAACCCATAGGTTCATCTTGCTTTCTCTCATGACCCTCATAGGCTTGTTTTCATTGATTCCTACTCATCCATAGCCTTCCAAACTTGATCCGAAATAATCCAAGACCCTATTTTCATGACCAATCCATGCCCATAGGTTTCATCTACCCAAGACAATAATGTCACACAAGGACTATATCACTGGTGCCATTCCTATTCACTTTTGGTGTTATTGTCCAATCTCATTTTTGGCCCCAATGGTCAATTTCTTTTGATTCCCCATCCTTCTTCTTATCAACCTAATGTGAGTAAATTTAGTCCATGACTAATATATCCCTATAAAATCCCATTCAAAGATTACTTAGAATGGGTTGGTAACCATCACTAAGTAATCAAGAATACAAGCAATACCACTCAAGAAATCTTCCCTATTCTCTACATACAACTAGCCAATACACTTACAAGCTTATTCAAATTCCTACACTAGTCCCTAGCCATCTCAAGTACATCTAGTCTAGAATTTTACATCTTTATACACTCATATTATGCAAAGCACATCAAGTGGAAGAAATACATATGGCTTGATCCCTCTTTTAAGTATTGGTATGTAGGTAGCATGCTCACACATAGGGTGTGAATCACATCTAGTGCATGTTAGACACACTAAACCCCCCCCCCCCCCCCCCCCCCCCCCGCCCAATCTTTCTCAAAATTAGTCAAAGTGTAATAAAAGATAGGGTTTGAAGAAATAATATGCTCTATAGGGAGATTTATATACTTCTAGTTGCCAAAACTTCATATATAAGGTCACACAGACCTGCCAAACAAAACCTTGAAAGCTCAGATCTTCATGACAATAATGGTAGAGGTGGACTACAACACTAGTGCCACTCTTGTACACTCTTGGTGATCTTATCCAATTAGAAAATAAATTCTAGATCTTAGTTTGTGATAGTGTCCCAATCCTGTATAATCAATATTAGCCTCTATCTCAATCAGATTAGCATAGTTCTAAGCTAAGTCTTATTTTTTCCCTCTTATTACTATTTTTAGAAAAACTCTAATTACCAATTAATTTCATAAATTAGTAGCTTATTTACCACATATTATTTATTGATTTATAATTATATACCATTTAAGTCGATTAGGAATAATACACCAATATTCCCAAATTTTTAAAATCATTTAGTGAACTTGACTTACTTTGTTTGCACATAAAAATCCTAGAAACCCTAGGATAAATTTCATACTATTTTTTCATATATTTTTTTGAATTTTTACCTACATAATAAAAAAATAAATATGCATTAAATTTTAAAATTTCATAGTAATTTTAAAATAATTTTATTTCAAACCCTAGTTGACCATACTAGGTCCCAATAATTTTCCAATCATTTTCTAAATTTTTACTAGCATATTAAAATCAGAAAATCCATTCAAATTTCAAAATTAAATAGTAATTTTCAAAAACCCTTGTTCCATCTACTGGGTCCCATTAAATTTCTAATTTTCCAATATTTTTTTGATTTTTTACTTACATATTTAACTTATAAATTTAGTTTTAATTTAAAAATTTTGTAGTCATTTGTCAAAATATCATCTTTCAAACCCTAGTTGCATATACTAGATCCCATTGTTTCTTGAGATATTACCTTACATCTATAATCAAGTTACACAAAATGGATCTCACCTATTTACAAATGTTTATTAAATTTCTTTTAAAAAATAAAGAGACCATCATTATTCCTATCATGTACATGAATGATGAAGTTTATCATATGTTAGTACAAATCTTCATTCTTTGCATTTCATGCTTATTTTTCATAATATGAGATGATATTAATAGAGTCATTGTTAAACATAATAAGATACCTTTCCTTAAAATCAAAGGTTACTTGTATTTTATATAATATTTCATCTCTCTCTCTCTCTCTCTCTCTCTCTCTCTCTCTCTCTCTCTCTCTCTCTCTCTCTCTCTCTCTCTCTCTCTCTCTCTCTCTCTCTCTCTCTCTCTCATATGGAAAACATTTCAAGTTTTTCATGCTAGACACATTAGAAATGTCATAGTACATGTCAAAAGTTTTTATGCATTCATGCAGTAATTCATGCTCTCTATCCCATAATTGCTATCTTTCACGTGGAATTCTCTTTCTCAACATATTTTTATAAAACTTATAACTTAAATTTCATGAATTTCATCCCACATACATGATTTCTACCTAGATGTATATAATTCTCTTGCTACTTTTATGTTCAAATTAAAACAAATTAAATGAAATAGAATCAAATTTCCAATGCATAGTTCAAATGATCATTCTTAAATATACTTTGTCATCTCAAACAATGGAAAAATAATGTCTAAATGATAACTCTCTTACTCTTACTTATCATATTTCAAATTAAAATCATGCATACACTCCATTCAAGGATAACATAGATGCACATGGTATTCCAATTTCACATGACCATTTATTACATATTAGGAAAGAATTTCCTTTTCTTTCTCTCCCCCAAGACAGTTATAGCTACTTTCCCTCTAACTAGGTTCATGTTATCACCCATCCAAAAGGCAAGGCAGCCTATACTATTATTTCTAATGCATACGTTCAGCCTATAGCTTCTTCAAACCTTCTTCAACGTATGTGCTTACATGTTCAATCAGAAGGAAATAGGGTTTACACTTGTAAGACTCTAAGGGATCAAATCACCATTATGAGCAAGTTAATTTCAAATTTACAAACATATAATTATTTATTACATGAAAATATCATAGCATTAGAATATTAGATTATAATACAAAAGCCTCAAAGGCACCATAGTGTCAATCATGTCTATGCACCTTCACCTAGTTAATTGTTTGCAAGAAATGTTACATATCAAAACAATAAATCACAAAAAATTACCTCTACAACTAGTGATTCAAAAAGAATTCAAAGATAAAATAAGAGTTCAATTGAGGTACTAAGGGAAATGATTAAATCTAAGTTTATCAAACTACCTCCTCTACATCCAGTGAGAAGATCCAAATATTATTGTGTATATCATAGAATGCATGGGCATATTACAAATTCATGTTTGGCACTAAAACAACACATACAATAGATAATTTATAATAAGTAATCTATATAGGGTAAATTTTTCAAGCAATCCATAGCAACATATGAACACATTCATAAGGGGTCAAATTTAGAAATAGTATAAAAGTGGTTACCAAAACATAACTTAGAAACACAAACAAATTTAAAAGAAAAATTTGAGCAACAAATATTACCATAAACATAGGTAAAGCATGAAAAATATGAAAATATACCTCTCCAAAATGAGGTTCAAATTTCAAAGCAGTATGGGTTTGGTAAAAAATATCTACAATAGTTTGATTATCAAGGTCAAGGGTTGGGCAAGCAGGCTCAAGGCATCAGTACTCCTATTCTAGAAGTTGATAATATTTGTCACCAAGGTTTTGGATTAATTAAACATCCTAAGGTAAATCATTCATAGACATAATTTATGAAAGGAAAGGATATAAATACAATGAAATTCGACACTAGCATTCCATTGGTTCAAGATCAAGATGATAATGATGAGTGGAATAATATAGGTTATTATTATTTTCTAGATACCAACAATGAATCCAAATATTCAGAATCATATTCATAGTCATTCCCTTATGCTTCATAATCATGCATGATTCCTTTATATAATAATATAAGACACCATGATAGGGAGTCTCCCATGAGACTAATTGATTAGTATCATCTCTCCTTAACCTCACTTTTACATAGTTTCTTTTTACTTGTACATAGTTTCTCAGTTTTTATTGTACATAGTCTCTTCATGATTGATTGTATAAAATTACATCAAAAATCAAAAAACGTTAAAATAATTCAAAAACACCAAAAAATATTTTGATTGTATGCATCATCCATGCTTTAGATTTCTACTATCATGTTATATTTACATCTATTATTCTATGTTATTATTTATCAATTTATCTATACTACCCTACTTCACTTGATCTCTTTTGAGTCTGTATAGTGACATCCATCTCTTTTATTTCATCACTCTACACATTGATGGGGTATCCTACTTATACATTGAGACATACATCGATATACATATGCACTAGGGGGATCTTCTACATGACTACATAATCCAAGTTATGTCATTCCTACACCACACACTCTATTTATAATGTCGATGTACATTATGAACTAGCTTACACAAATTACTCTATCAACACTCACTAGTATATAGAACTTGTGTATTTCTTAACATATACCTAGTATTTTACTAACATGCCTTATATACATTCACTTCTTGCTTTGATTAGTTAGGTGTAATTATATTTCCAGTTATTACATGCTTATCTTTCTTGCTTTACATATCTAGATTGTTTGCATTTCTTAGTTCCTATCTGTCTCTAGTATGTGCCTTAGGACATTTTCCAATGTCCTTTACTTCTATTCATGTGTGTGACATAAGACATTTACTAATGTCCTTTGCCTTTAATCCTTTATGTGGTTGTGTCTTCCACACCAATTTTACTTATTTTAATTATATGTGTATGTGGAATTTAAACATGCCTTGCATGCTTGTTTTCCTTT
The DNA here is from genome assembly GCA_037957365.1 of Torreya grandis. Taxonomy (NCBI): domain Eukaryota; kingdom Viridiplantae; phylum Streptophyta; class Pinopsida; order Cupressales; family Taxaceae; genus Torreya; species Torreya grandis. The sequence goes on along the minus strand of JARHVA010007691.1, from coordinate 26,817 downwards.
TGAGTGACATGTGCCCATGCCCTTTATTTACTTAGCCCATTGGCCACCCTTGTATGTTTCTTGATTATTTTTTTTGTGTACTTGTTGCTTGTTTATTTCTCATTTTCTGCAATGTTATGATCCATACCATGCATTTATTATGCTTCCTTGGATGCCATGATGGACATCATGTTCCATCCCTCCAACTAACAACTAAAAACTAACAAGAATTAAATGTTTAGTTAAGTACATTTCACATGTTCATACATTATTATATTCATCTAGGCATACCCATATTGATATAACAATCTCTCAATATAAATCATTCCATAACTTGAGATATCTTATCAGTTATCATTACTATACCATGTATATTTATAGCATAACACACTTGCAGGGCACTCTATTCTTAGGGAAATAATTATAGGGTCTTCATTCATACCCTCAAAAGAGGGGAAAAATAGGGTTTTTTCATAGATATCAAAGCTCTTAACAGTAAAAAGTCTAGCATTCATCACAACCAAAACAACAACTAGACATCAAAATAGTCTAAATAAACTAGGAAGACAATCAAGAATGTAGAATAGTTACCATATTTGGGCCTAGAAAATAGCACCCAACTTGGAATAAAAAATTAGTGCCACTAGTGTCCACTTTTGGAACTCCTATCTAAATAGTAAAAATCAAAATTTCCTAGAAATAGATAGAAAGGTAAGTTTAATTATAGTTTTGTCAGCAACAGTTCAAGCTAGAATAAATAGTTTTAGTATAGTTTTAATCAGAGAATCTAGATATAGAGGTAATCATGCATGGCATGATGGATCTCATTTCTATTTTTAGATAGGGCATTTGGTACAACTTCTAGATCAAAATCAATGTTTTAGACAATAGTGATTAGAGGCAATATGCATGGCATATTTTTTTTCTTTTCTTTTCAAGTTTATTATTACCCATGCATTCTCAATAGTTGTGTGTCTTATTCCATTTGTAGATGGTTGACATAATTTTGGAATGGATTTCATACAATCCTAATTTCCCAAGTTCGTGATTTCCTAAGTGGATTTCATATAAACCTAGTGCACCAATTTGGAGTGGCTTTCATACAAGCCTAATCTCCATCTTTCAGAATGGCCAAGACTGGCCTAGTTTCTAGCATTTATTTGGCTATCCATGCCAAAATTATTATAACATAGTAAATTCATGGGCTTAAATATCCATCTCATATGACATACATTTCATACCGATTTAAGTTTATAACTTTACTTCATGGGGCTATGATGGAGTGAAAGGACTAGCTAGCTTTTTCATTTTTGAGTCATCTATTTAGAGGGATTGGACACATAGTCCAAATATTGAATAACACATGTAGAATCATATAGCTTCACTTAGTAGGTGATGATGGAGCCAAATGGCCAACCTTTACATTCTTGAAGCACTTTAAGGGAATTGATCACTCAACTCTGTTCATGATATTACTCTTGGTACAACGCATTCTAACATCACTCAATATAGTCCATCATTACTCAGTAGTACAATAGGTTTTGTATTGGTTTACATACCTAGTGAGGTGTATTTGTTCCTTTCTCTTCCCCTCTCTCTTACCTAGTTTTATACATTCTTATTTTATATATAACATATCTAGTAAGAAATGATTTAATCTTTTTTTCTCTTAAAAATTTACATTTCATAGCGTGCTTTCTTTACACACACCCAACATCACACAATATTATAGGCTTCACCCTTGTAGGCAAGTTCAAGTACACTTTCTATTTTTTATTTATGCTAGTATTTTGCTTTGCTACATCACTATAATAAATAGGGGGGCAAATGTAGTCGTATAAAATGCAAAAGAATGGTAACTTGAGCATGGCAAATGACACCCATCCCATAGGTTCCTCTTGCTTTCTTTCATGATCCTCATAGGCTTGTTTTCATTGATTCTTAGTCATTCATAGCCTTCTAGACTTGATCCTAGCTGAGTCAAGGCCCTCTTTTCATGATCAATCCATCCCCCTAGGTCCTAGCTGCCTAGGACAATAATTCCACACTAGGACTATAACATCAGTGCCACTCCTCTCCAATTTTAGTGCTATTTTCCAAGCTCATTTTTGGCCCCAATAGTTAATTTATTTTGGTTCCCCATCTTTATTCTTATCAGCCTAACACGTGGAAATTCAGTCCATAACCAATAGATCCCTATAAAATCCCATTCAAAGATCATTTATAAGGGGTTGTCAACCATCACAAATAAGCAAGAATATAAGAAAGTACACTCAAGTAATCTTCCCTTTTCTCTACATACAACCAACAAATAAACTTACAAGTTTATTCAAATTTCTACACCAGTCCCTAGCCATATCAAGTACATCTAGTCTAGCATTTTGCATCTTTATACACTCAAATTTCATAAATCACATCAAGTGGAAGAACTACATATGGCTTGATCCCTCTTCAAAGTATTTTTATGTATACAACGTACCTATACATAGGGTGTGAAACACATCTAGTGAGTCTTACACACACTAAAACCCCCCTCCTTTTGCTCAAAATTGGTCAAAGTAAAATGGAAGATAGGGTTTAATGAAACAATATACTCTATAAGGAGATATATAGACTTACATCTACCAAAAATTCATAGATAGGGTCACATAGACCTACCTAACAAAACCTAAAAAGCTCAAATCCTCAAGACAAAAGTTGTCGAGGTGGACTATGGCACTACTGGCACTCCTATCCAATTTTGGTGCTCTTGTCCAATCAAAAATGAAGTCCAGATCTTAGTTTATGATAGTGTCCCAGTCCCACACAATCAATATCAACCTCTATCACAATTAGATAAACATATTTCCAAGCTAAGTCTTATTTTCTCCCTTCTATTACTATTTTAAAAAAACTATAATTACCAATAAATTTCAAAAATTAGTAGCTTATTTACCACATATTATTTACTAATTTATCAATCTATACCCTTTAACTAAATTAGAAATAATACACCAATATTCCCAAAATTATTAAATCACTTCACAATAGTGTTTATGACCAAATGATTTTGAGACCATATGGTCAATCAAAATATAAGAGTTATCATGAGATATCATCCTTACAAAATTTCCTAACCCAACCAACTCTATCTAGGAAGGATAGGTGCTTCATTATACTCCTAAGCAGTTTTGATTTAACATATGCCAACCAAAATTATTTTAGGGGACACATCATTATTAACTCACCCTTGCATGTTAATGACCTCATCAATACCAACTTCCTTGATGAATTGATATGGTATGTATAAAATATTTTTATTATCTCCTCTCCTTGGTATGGATATATCATCAATTACCTGATTCAGCACACTTATCTTGAAGATGCCAAATCACAATAAAAAATATGTCTTTATGTCTTCACATCTGAGTATATTATTTTAGATACAATCCTTTATTATAAGTCCTTTGACAACATGTTTATTCCATATGGTGACTAAGAAGAGTAAAAAAAAGTCATCTTTCATTATCACAATTGATAGGTTGTCATTATACCTTTCATTTAACCAATCAATTTATTGGTGTCATTTTCTACTATGACCAATGTCTAAGGCTATATGCAATGAGATGTTGGATATTTGAGTTAAAAACTCATTTTTTGGTGGGTTTTTACTTTTTTATTGATGTCTAAATCCTAAGGACAACAAACAAGATTATAATCCTATGTTGTAGAGAAGGTAAATCTATAAAGTTTTTCTAATAAAATATCCCCTATGTCATTCCTTGTTAAAAGTATTCTTTAGTTCACACTATCAACATCTAGAACATAAACATTTGGCATAAGACACTACAATGTCCTCAATCAACTTGCCTGACTAGGTAGGACAATGCTATATTTTAGAATGTGAGAATTTTAATTACCTTTTATAACCTAGAGGACTTCCTAATAGATTCTAAATATGAAGATGAGTCAACAAACCTCCTATTAGCTTTAGTATTATGAGAATTGAAATACACACTTTGCATAAAGGAAAGTCACTTGAATTGAACTAAAATAAAGTTTTCATTTAATGAAATCATAATTGCATTAAAAGATACACACTTTGTGTTAAAAGGGAAATCACACTTTACACTAAAAGGGAAATCACACTTGCAGTAAAATGAAATATACATGTATTAAAAGAAATACACTTTTAAACTATAAAGTAGAAATACCAATTATCTTAATCTTTAGAGAGAAGTGGGACCTTGCTCCTTCATCAAAATAAGATCAACTTTAACTCAGTAGTGGAATAGAATGGTGTACTTTATTAATAATTTATTATCAAAAGGAACATATACAAATGCTACTATTAAGCACGGGATATACTGAGAGGGGGTGAATCAGTATATCATATATCTTATAAAATTTCCCCTTAATCAGATTCCACTTAATCAAACATTCAAGATATGTAATAAAAATCAAACAATAAAAACCACACAGACAGAGAGAGACACCAGATATAACGTGGAAAACCAATGTAGGAAAAACCATAGAGAACAATCTCAAGTATATGAATGAACACCAACCCAAACAATATTTGCAAGCACCAACTTGCAGGAGTACCAACCCCTTTGCTGAGCACCAACCAATAGGAGCACCAACCCCTTTATCAAGCACCAACCCAATAACAATTCATGAGCACTAACCCACAAGAGCGCCAACGCCTTTGCTGAGCACCAACCCAACAATAATTCATGAGCACCAATCCACAGGAGCACCAACCCATAGGAGCACCAACCCCTTTGCTAAGCACCAACCCATAGGAACACCAACCCCTTTATGTATACCACACACCTATCTCTCAATGTTACTATCTCAACAAATGATAGTTCAATAAAATATCTCTTTCCTCTCTCTCACCTTTACTCTTCTAAGCTAGATATAACAAATACAAATCATATTATTCTCTCTCAAATACTCTTCTAAGCTAGATATTACAATATAAAATAAACCTCTATCTCTTCTATTACAAATGGCTTCTCAAGCCTTTATTTATAGCTTTCTAAATGACCTTTGGCCTTCCCCCTTTGTGACCCTTCAATACTCATGGAAAATGGTGCCAAACTTGTATGACCCTTCATATTCTTGCCTTTGAAAAGTCATGTGGTGACCCTTCATGAGCAAAAATGTCCTTCCCTATTTTGTCCTTATCTTGGTGACTTTTCATATTCCTCAAAGTGTCCCTTCATGAGAAATTGCACCCTTTCTCTTTTTTCTTCACTTGGTGACTCTTGGAATTCCCCAAGATGACTCTTCATGGGAAAATGTATCCCATCATTCTTTTGTCTTTACCCTGTGGCTCTTTGACTTCTCCATGGGCCCTTCTTTTGTCTCATATGCAACCAAAAATATATTCATTAATATTAAATAAATATTAACTCACATTAGCCAAGATAAATCTATTACAAACAACATTAAATGCAATGGGGCCTTTATCACCAATAATGCTAGACCTTTGACATCAATGACAATATTTTCAACAATCTCCCCCTTTGTCATTGATGGCAACCTCAATCCTAAAACTGCCACATCCTATCACTTGCACATACTATCATCTAAAAACATAGAGTAACTCCCCCTTACTATAACAACCTATACCTATTCCCTATACCTATTATTGCACTTGTACCTATACCTGTTATTCTCCCCCTTTGACATCAATGGTAAAAGGCCTACTTGGAGCTAACACTTAGCTCCCCCTTAACTGATACTAAACATCAATGGCAGGAGGTAATAGAAATTACTCCCAACTCCTCTTGCAGATCTTTGAATGTGTCCATTGATCGTGCCTTTGAGAAGATATCTAACAATGCATACACATTATTCTCTATCCTTTGATCATTTGCAATCAACTCATTTGAATCTTTTCTTCTAATCTCACAACCTTCAACATGAAACTTTAATGTGTATCCTTGATCACATATTTGACTAACACTCAATAGATTATGCTTAAGACATTTTACATATAAAACATTCTTAGTCTTAGTTCTACCATAATCCAAACTCAAAGTACCTTTTTTGGCTATCCTAGCAGTGGTTTTATCTCTGAATCTCACTGTACCACCATTGTTTTTATTTTTAGTAATGAACTTACTTTTATCTCCTGTCATATGCCTGAAATATCTGATATTAATTAACCATGGTTGATCTTTACCTCTTACATGCAGGGCTATCTGAACCATCATAAAATCTTTAGGTTGTTTCTTCTTCCACAAACATGTCTGAACCTTCTTCCTAATGAATGGAACTTTGAAACTCTGATCCTTATTGATTGACTTTAACATGCTTCTACAATACCGAGCTATGTGTTTGAAGTTGTTGCACTTGTAGCATACTATGGTCTCTTCATCAAAGCTTGACAGAGGAGCAAAAGAGTTGTGGCTTTTTCTTGACTCTACTTGACTTTCCTCTATTTCTATATTCTATTTTCTTGTAACCATATCTATTACAATAAAAATAATATCCATAAAAATAAGACCTATTTGTATATCTCTGATCTGATTGCCTTTTGTAGATTTGTTCCTTGCAGCCTTCTCTATTTGAAATGTCCTCTGTATTCTTCATTTCTCCCCTTTTTATTTCCTCTTTTGTAAGAGCTTCAGCATAGTTCTTTTCCTTTTCAAATCTGATCCCTGACATATCTAAATTTGATTTTTAACTTTCCAATATCTTATTTAGCATGTTAGTGTTATCCTCAAATTTTGAATCACTAACTACTTTATCATCGACTACTTTCTCAATATCTTCTTTTAAAGAGGCAATTTCAATAACATACCTTTGACATTCTTTTCTTTCTATTTCCAACTGTACTATGAGATCTTTTTCATTCTTCTTAGCTTCTTCCAAGTGTTTTGTTAGATAATCAATAATTTCCTTTGACTCCTATTCATTTTTCTCGATCTAGCACTTTAATCTTCGATTCTTCTTCTCAACAACTTTTAACTCTTCAAGGGCACAAATGAGTTCTCCTTCCATATTCACTTTAGATTTTTCCTCTTATTCTTCTTGATTATCTTCATGTATGGCCATGAATATAATCTCTTCTTATTCTGAATTGCTAACTCCACTATCTTCGACTGAGCTAGGATCCTTATAATACAGGCTCTTCTCAAATCCCTTCTAGGATTTGCCTTTGAAATTATTCACGTATGTAGGCTTTTCTTCTTCATCATCATTACCCTCATTTGGGCATCTATCTAAAAAATGTCTAATCTTTCCATAATTAAAACATTTAAAAGGTAATTTTCTTTGATATTTACCTATTCCTCTTTTTGGCTTGTGAATGAAAAGTGCTACATTATCATCTTCATCATCACTAGAACTATCACTTGATTCTTGAATCTTAGCTTTCTCTTTCTTTGATGTCTTGAAAGCCACTTCTCTCTTTGAGGGTTTATCTTATTCTGTCCACATCTCATATGCCATGAGTATACCATGAAGCTCATCCATCTTTAGCTTGGTTAAATTCATCATCTACTCCCTTGCCGAAACCTTTGCATCATATCTCATTGGTAGATATCTCAATTCATTTTGTACCATCTTTTGAATCATCCAAATTTTATCCAAGACCTTCAGTCTTATTTATGATTTGATCAACTCACAAAAAATAACTTGCTATATCTTCTTCTTCTTCCATCTTCAAACTTTCAAACTATCTTCTAAAAGTCTGAAGCTTAGCTTGCTGAACCTTTCCATCCCCTTTATAAATATTCTCAATTTTTACCCAAGTTTCATGATCAGAGTTACATGCATAAATTTGACAAATTTAAATTCACATAAACCACATAAAATAGCATTTAAAGCTTTAGCATTACATTCACTTTCCTTATTTTTTTCTAGAGTAATTATAGATGTCTATGGCTCTTCATATTCCTCCACCACTGCTTTCCATATGTCGAATCTAAGGGCCATCAAATAAACCTTCATTCTCATGCTCCAAAAATCATAATTCATCCCATCAAACAAAGGTGCTTTATTTGTAGAAAATCCTTCCTGTGACCCAACCATCGTGCTTTCCCGATCTACCTTCAAGCTATAAAACTTTTCAAAAAGGAACTTGCTCTGATACCAATTGTTAATCATAGGATATATTGAGAGGGGGGTGAATCAGTATATCATATATCTTATAAAACTTTCCCTTAATCAAATTATACTTAATCAAACATTCAAGATATGCAATAAAACTCAAACAATAAATACCACACAAGATAGAGAGAGACACCAAATATAACGTGGAAACCCAATGTGGGAAAAACCATGGAGAACAATCTCAAGTATATGAATGATCACCAACCCAAAAACTATTCATGAACACCAACCCACAGGAGCACCAATCCCTTTGCCAAGCACTAACCCAATAACAATTCATGAGCACCAACCCCTTTAGTGAGCACCAACCCAGCAAAAATTTGTGAGCACCAACCCATATGAGCACTAACCCCTTTATCAAGCACCAACCCAACAACAATTCATGAGCACCAACCCACATGAGCACCAAACCTTTTGTGTATACCACACACCTATCTCTCAATGTTTCTATCTCAACAAATGACAGTTTAATACAACATCTCTTTCCTCTCTCTCACCTTTGTTCTTCTAAGCTAGATATAACAAATACAAATCATATTCTTCTCTCTCAAATGCTCTTCTAAGCTAGATATTACAATATCAAATCAACCTCTATCTCTTCTATTACAAATGGCTTCTCAAGCCTTTATTTATAGCTTTCCAAATGACATTTTGACTTCCCCCTTTGTGACCCTTCAATCCTCATGGAAAATGGTGCCAAAATTGTATGACCCTTCATATTCTTGCCTTTGAAAAGTCATGTGGTGACCTTTCATGAGAAAAAATGTCCTTCCCTCTTTTGTCCTTATCTTGGTGACTTTTTGTATTTCTCAAAGTGTCCCTTCATGAGAAATTGCACCATTTCTCTTTTTTCTTCACTTGTTGACTCTTGGAATTCCCCAAGATGACTCTTCATGGGAAAATGCATCCCATCCTTCTTTTATCTTTACCCTGTGGCTCTTTGACTTCTCCATGGGCCCTTCTTTTGTCTCAAATGCAGCCAAAAATATATTCGTTAATATTAAATAAATATTAACTCACATTAGCCAAGATAAATCTATTAAAAACAACATTAAATTCAATGGGGCCTTTATAACCAATAATGCTAGACCTTTGACGTCAATGATAATATTTCCAATAGCTACCAATTTTGATGCAAAATTACACTTGAATGTTTCTTCTCTCTATTCTATATTATTACTATCTTGGAATGAGAAAGAGACATGTAATTAAATCACATATCAATGACCATTCTTAGAATACAAAGTCTAGAAATCTAAATATCCAAATCCATTTATTCTAAATAGAAGATCTAGGAATTAGATCCCACACATATAGGATGTGTTGAAACTGATTTAACTAAAAATAGACCAATTATAACTAACATATATTTGACAACATGATGTTTAGATTTACAAAAAAAATACATTTATGTCTGGATTGTTTTAGATTATTACTATTAATAGTAATGTCTAAAAGAATATATCTAAAGAGGGGAAATATATACATGTATAGTAGATATTTTTAGAGTTCTTATATTAATCTATAGAATATAGTTTGGTATCTTCAGATCATGGCTAGGGATCTTTAGAACATGGTTGGATAGGTCTTTAAAGCTTTGTTATAAAATATTTAGATCTACCTAGGTGGATATTTGGATCTTTTATGGAATGTCTTCAGAGCTATAGATCTTTAGAGCTTGACTAAGGATCTTCATAGCTCACTATGTTTTATGTCGAGTCTTTAAAATTGTTCCCCAAAAAGTGTTTCAAAAAATCTTGATAAATTATCAAAATAGTGCCACCATAGAGATGTATTTATGTATTTGAAATTATACTTATTTCATCCAAGTTAGACACAAATAACAAGATAAAGAATCAACAATGTATCACATACAAACAAAAGATAATTACACTTGTTTCCTACTTAGATAAGGCATTAACTATTAAATATAATGAAATATATAACCAAGAAGCAACACTTATGGATAGTTCATATGAGATATAATGAGTTATATATAATGTTCATCAATAATGAAATTTAAAATGGACACTTTGGTAGCCATGTGACTACTCAGGAAATACATAAGATGGGATAATTATGTCTCACTCTAGACCATCATTATGTCTAATATGATTATAAATATGAGAAATGCCAACATTTTTAAAATGGGATACATATTAATACTAGGGCATTACAACCCATCAACAATCCATGTCCCATTTCCTCTTAGGGCTTAGATTTAGTAGGTAAAATCACCCCTACTTCCTCAGATGGCCATCACTTCATTATCATGGTAATTTAATATTTCACTAAGTGGGTAGAAGTAATTCCATTAACAACTGTCACCATATTAGTCATCATAAATTTTATATTGAATCAAATCATTTTTTGATTTAGGGTCTCATATGCCATCATTACTGACAATAGGTCCTCTTTCAAAAATCTTTAAATTTTTAAAATATGTTATAAATTTTCTAAATCACACCACTCAACCTCATTATACTATCCAAAAGCTAGTGACTAAGCCAAATATACCAGCAAGACACTTATGTTTATTTTAGTCAAAAGTGTTAGAGATTGAAAATAATATTGGAATCTATAGCTCTATCCAACACTATGGGCTTATAGAACAACTATTAAGACACCCATGGGGGAAAATCCATATTCACTCATGTTTAGATCTAAATCCATTATACCCTTAGAATTATAAATACCTAGTCTACATGTTTTCCTCTATGGCCTTCTTGATCAATAAGTGTATAGAAAAGTATGGCTGGCCAAATTAGAACTCTTATATTAACATCAGATTACCTCAATAAATAATCACATTGATTATGTTGATCATATGGGTAGATAATACAATAAAAATGTCCATAAATGACCAATATATGTATGAGACCTTATCCTTAGGATTAAAAATTGAATTTAAAAGATGAAAGGAGAATGTCAAAAGCTTAGACCTATTTGGCTAGACCCCTACCTAGTGATAGAGGACTTCAACAACATAGCCTATCAGTTATGCACTCTAGAAGGTGTTGGGTCTAACATGCCCCATACTCATATTTTTTTTATATAGGGACCCTCTTGATTTAGCATAGCTATTTTATTTTCATATTTTTACATACTAATATGACTTCATTTATGAAAGCTACTCAAATTGAAAATATTAGGTTTTATTTTCTTTAGTCACTAGCTCTTGTTCCATTATTATTTTGATTAATTTTTAGATAGATTCATTTGGTCATATGTTTATAATGACTAGACCATCCTTGTCAAGAATTTAGGTAATGGGAACTAACATTTTGAAAATTTATAAGTGAATTAGTCTTGTACTTCATAGTTGAGCTTATTTATAATATTATGATGTTTATTCACCCATATTCAATCCAATTTATAATTCAAGTGATCATATTATATATTTAAAATGCTCATTTTGTTGTTATAACAATTAATTTCACTTAGACCGATCCTTAGTTTCTCTAAATCATAATTGAAAATCATGGTTAATTTGCATTTTTTATTTACTTACAGGGAATTTAATTTCTAGTCAAAGATAGTTTTTCAATTCACCTACTTTAGACCAAGTCATTACATGATTTGTTAATGTTTCTTTATCAATGATTAGATGGATTTGGTTTTCAACTAACCTACTACTTATTTCTTGAGTCTATGATTTCTTTATTTTTATTTGCATAGATATTTTGATGTTTTTCAATCCATCTATCTTCCTCCACATGTCAAAATCTAGGAAGCTAAGAGATCTATATAGTCAAAACCTCCTTGAAATATAAAGAATTCCTTTTAATGCCCTTGATCCCCATGATCATGCCACATGACATGATCTTGGTGAATTAACCTAATGGAGAGGTGAAGGCATTAACAAAGTCTCAAAACCTCATAACTTTAGGAATTGACCTAAATTCCTAGGAGTTGATTAACATTGGTAAAATTTTAGCTCCCTGAAACACTAGTATTGTGCCATGTGGAACCATATTAGAAATCTACAAGCCTAGAGGATTAACAACATTAACCTAGAAGCTTAGAGAATTAGTAATATTGACCCATAAAACATGAAGATCTTAATAATATGAGAAGAATTCACTTGATGATGAATGAAAAAGCATAGGCTAAAGAATAGAAATGCCAAAAAGTTGAAAATTGGCAAAGTAGGATATAATGGGCAAAGCCCTAGAGCCTAGTGAAGGAGAAGTAGTGAAGGGCTGAAAAGGAGATAAGTAGAAATGAAGTAAACACATAATAGTTCCCCTTAGTGATAAACATGTGGATGTTCAAATAAGTAAATAAAGAATCAAAATTTGATGTCTAAGATAAATATAAAATGATGGAAATTGATGACTTATTTTCAATTATAAGAAAATATAATCGACGAAGGAAAGTGGGAAACTATGAGATATAGACTTGAGCATCTTTTACCATCCAAAACATAGAATTAGTTGACAAGAACCTGCATTGAAGATCTAGTGATTTTAGCATGGGATAAAATGATCATGGATATGGAAATAGTTGGGGCATTAACAAATATTTGGATAAAGGAAGAGGCCTAAATTGAGAATATTGTTCATAGCTCCAAGGTAGAATCGACCCAAAGGACGAGGATATCAATAAGTTCATCAATAGGACTAAATGCATCTATTTATATATTTGAACAACCCATTATTCTAATGTTTCTTGGTCATCAAAATTTAATAATAAATCATACATCTAGAAGCTATTATGTTACTTGGAGATAAGTGTAATAAACTGGAAATAAACAAGTAAGAGCATGAATAAGTTACTCCATCATTGAAATTGGTTTATAATGAGGTGTCTCTTCCTATTTAGATTGAAGATTAGTTAGTAGAATAAATTAAATATCACATATTTCATATTTATTTTTGTATATTTGAGTGTGTTGGAGATTAAATCCACTTTCATCCCAAAAGTTATATATGAAATTGTGCCATGACTAGTTTGGTCTTATCTTCTTCCTTCTTCATGTGTTATCAAAAAAGAGTGAGTTGTAATCAGTTATCTCATTTAATGTTTGTATTAAGAGAATTTAATATATGGTTGTGCATCATAGACATTATGTAATATCATTAAGTATATAAGTAATGTTACCATTGTAAGTGTCGACAAATTTGGTCCTAAAACATTGCCAGAATCATGCTAAGACTACACCTATTATTTCCTCATTATTTTGGACTATAATTGTGTATTAGGGGACACATTTTCTGTATAAAAAATCTATGGAGACTGAGTTAGGATTATACCCACCCTTCCTACTAGTTTTTTTATGGTTTTCCAAAGATCTTGATTTGAAAAGTGATATATGAAAAGAAGTTTCTTATATTGTTGGTGTCCAAGTGGATATATAAATAGACTGTGCAATAACTAGTTTAATTAGATTTGATAGCTCGTTCTAGTTACCTTATGGATTACATTAATCATAATGTGAAAATATATATAGGCTTATGTATTATATTTATTTTGAATAGATTTATATATTTCATGTTCACACAATTTTCCTTGAGTCTTACTTATTATGATGTTCTAGTTTGTGCATTAGCTAGACTCAATGTCTAGTAATTTTATTGCAGTCAACACTTAATTTTCTAGTACTAATAGACCTATCTCAAAAGATATTAACCAATTTTCTATGCTAGTCTCTACATCTCCTTTTTATGTTTTTTTAATGATAAATGGCTTACCCATTGCATTGTAAATAACTCATTTGTGGAGGAACCAATAGTGAGATCCTAACTATATTAAGGAAATCAATAGAACTTTTGGTGGAAATAATCAAAACCTACCCTTCCTATGTTTTATAGATTTTCTTGGCTCTTGGATCACCAACACGTCCTAAAAACAAGGAGACTCTTTATCCCATGAGTTGTTGACTATGTTTGTCCACTTAGATCAATTAGTTCTTAGTTAGGAGTAAGTGGGTCACAATTTTATCCTGACAAAAATTGACACTAGAAGGAGAACCCAAACATCTAAATATTTGGAATTTGTTTGAGACATCTTAGATAAGAAAACAATATTAGAAGGGTGTTAGTATTTGGAATTCATTATCTTATGGTTGTAATCTATTAATGACTTATTGTATTTTAACCTAACACCTTCTCATTCTAATTTTACAAATTCTTATTATGTACTTCAAACAAACTAACATGAATTGGTGATATAAGGATATCCAAGCACCATTTTCCCTATTTCTATTCTTTTTGATCTTAAATCTTTGAATACTCTAAGTTTATCATTTATTATAGACCAATAGTTCATCCTTATTATTTTATTTTTTGTGTGCCTAAAACCCATATTGATAGAGGTTAGTATTTTATAAATTTAGAGTAGTATTAAAATATCACATGATTTTGAGTCAGGTCGGTGTTAGTAATTTGACCTATCAAGGTCAAATTACTACTATCATACAAAACTTTCCTAAAACCGGTCATAGCCTTTTAAAGTTGGTCAAACCAAGTAATTTTGATCAAAATAGAACTAATTTTAGTAAAAAAATGGATTTTAAATGGGTCATTATCATTTCAAATAGCATTTTCAAGTTCAAATATGCAGACAATCCATGCATAGGGATCAATTTTGAGAGAAAATTAAATATTTTGGGAGCTACAAGGGGTTTTAGGACCTTAAATTTTTTCAAATAAGGTCACTATGATGTCGAAAAACTTTTTTCAAATTTTCATGGACATTGATTGAGTGAATATACTCACTATTTTGTAATAGTCCTCAACATGTTTGTTAGAGATCACCATTAGAGTAGGCATTATTTTGGAGTGCTACAAAAGCTTATAAGTCTATTTAAAAGTTTTAAAAACATGGGATGATGTTTTTAAATCATAATAATTTCTTTAAAAAGTGTAAAAACTCTAAATTTTAAGCAAACCATGCTCATACTAGCTTTAACAAGCAAACAAACATAAAGGCCAAAAAGGATTTTTTTGAGTTTCCAAGCAAAATATTATTTTAGATTATTTTTATATCATGTTAAATAAACCATGATTATATTTTAATGTATTTGGAATAATTTTAATATTTATTTTCATTTTGTTGAAATTTTTATTTTTTTAGTTCTATACACCCTTCCTGGCCTCCTGTTTAGATGCTCATATCTTTCACCACATGTAGAGTTTGGATGAAAAATCTTATTATATTTTTAGTAATAATATTTAATTATAATTAATTAAAAATTTATTTGAGTATTTTTATATCATGTTAAATAACCCATGATTATATTTTAATGTATTTGGAATAATTTGAAGAATTATTTTCATTCTAGTGAAATTTTTATTTTTTCAGTTCTAGACACCCTTCTTAGCCTCCTGTTCAGATGCTCATATCTTTCACCACATGTATAGTTTGGATGAAAAATATTATTATATTTTTAGTAATAATATTTAATTATAATTAATTAAAAATTTATTTGCTTTTATTTATGAATAAACATTAAGAGTGTAAGTAGCTCATAATGTAGTCAAAACCCCACAAACATATTTCTCCACGTGATAACATTTTATATATTTTTAATGGAAACCCAATATTTTCAAGGATGTTTTTAGGGTAATATTTATACACATAAATATATTTTTTGTTTTGTTTTTGGAGGTCTTAAATTTAGGTACCATCATTTTTAAAATTGACCTTCAAAGCCTACATAAACCCTCAAAAAACTAGTTTTGAAAAAAGTTGATTTTTTTCTAAAAATTCATCTTGGATAAGATTTAAATATTTTAAAATTTAAATTAATATTAGATATGATTCCATAAATATCAATTTTATGCATGGAGATGTATGGACGAGGATATAAATCATATTTTTTATGAAAAAAGCATGTAAATGAAGTACATGACACTTAAATGAAATATAATCAATGTAAATCAAAGCCTAAGACTTTTTATTCATCATAAAATTTTATTTTTGTTATAAATTATTTCATAAGTGTTCCAATAAGATCAATCCAAATGGCCAGTCTATAGGAAAATAGGCCTAGTCAACCTTGTTGACTAAATGACGAGTGTTTTCTCATCAAAATCAAATATATTATGATGAGAAATTTTTCTCCAGGTATATTTTATTATTTTTTCAGGTTTTATGACATATTTTTATTGGTTTAATGGAGTAAAAATGCAATAAGATAGGCTATTAGGCCTAATTGGCCTAATAGGCTTAATTGGTCAATCAAGGAAGTAAAGAATAGTGTTGAAAATCTATCAAATGAATTAATTTTGGAGTTAACACGTGTAAAATATGTTTATTAATTATATATATCATTAAAAATTCAATCCAAAAGTTTTAATTTGTGCAAGTTGAGTTAACTTGTCCTTAAGGGTCAAATCTCTTCGGTTGACTAGTTTGACTATTTTCATGCATCTCCCATGCTTTTCATGAAAGATAAAGAATTTAAATATCTTAAAATAATTTTAAATATGGATTTATCTTCTAATTTATGGAATTATTTTCATGCAAGGAAGGTTGACAAATCAACATGGGCCCACCACTTCTCAATTCTATGCCAAAAATGAAGAACGTGCAATTTTTGAAGACTTGGAAGATTTTAAAGCCTTTATTTAATATTGTAAAAGGTTTTGTATTATTTTAACTATAAAATACTAATAATTCTATTTTACACAACACTTTGGCTTTATTTAAGGTTTTAAACTTATATATTGGCTTTTTGAAGCCATTTTTGAAGAATTTTGAAAGCAGAACAAAAATTGTAATTGGCATCATTTATCAATAAAGGAAAAAATTTGCATATTATTTTTTTTAATATAATAGAGTGTATTTTTTATTGTTTACCATAATATAAGTTACATCTATATCCCCTTTTTTAGGTTTTTTCCTCACCTACTATGAAAATCTCATCCTCTACAGGTCATTTGAAGAGCTAAGAATAGAATTTGCTTTGCAAGCTTCTCTTAGGCCTTATTTTGAAACACTTATGTTTAGGATCTACTAAATAATTTATTTTTATTCATATGTGTGCCTTACTCAGTTTTAAAAAAAATATTTAAGATAATATCAATCATTTAGGTGCATTGCCCAATTAGATAGGATTTGCCATTTCAATTTCCCTCTCCATTTTCATCCTAAAAAATCAAAATAGTTTAGTTTTTTAGAGATAAATATTAAGGGAAAAAACCCTCTCTAGAGGCTGTTATCAGTAAAAATTCACCTAAATTTTTATTATATCTAATTGTATCAATTGGAGGGAGGGTGTGTTTTGTACATCTTCAAGTAGGGTGCACTCTATAGTGATAACAGTCAAGATATATAAAATTGATTATTTCTCCTCTCCAAGGTCATAAAAATTTTATAGTATATTGAGGTAGAGACATAATATTAGTTTACCTAACCAAATAATCCACATAATCTATCACCAATATACCAATCCAAAGGGTTTTAACTTAGCTAGTTGTACTAGCCATAACTATTTTAGGTGATGTCTATGATTTACCTAGAAACCCTGAGTGTTATCTTCCAAAGTTCACTCCAAACACTAAAAGTAATACATAATAAAAAAATAAATAATATAAACCATCCCTTATTTTGTTTATTATTGAACATGAATATGTATCTTTTAGGTTAATTCCCTTCACCTTGTTTGATCAAACATATGACCTATTTTGCAATCTCCTAGAAAATTCAATCACAAGATGGAATCAATGAAATACCACATTTTTATCTTAGTTTGGTCATGTAGTTGATATAAGAACATTATACTAACAATTTACATGCATAATAATGGAATCAAATGATCCTATACTTAATTTCAATGCACATTTTTAGAAAATGTATAATAGGGTAACAAACTTGTATAAGCCAGATGCCCAAATAACCCTTGAAATGTTAAAAAAAACATTTTATTAAGGAGAGATACAACTATTAATGAATTTCCCCTTGCATATACTAAAGTAATAAAAGTGGACATGTAACTCAATTAGTAAAGACACATATTGGTCACAATTCTCAATGTTCTCGAAAACATATCTGTGTTGAATTTAATCCTATATGAAAACTAAAATGTTCCATTTTCATAGTATCTCCTAATCATGAATTTGTTACCATTACCTCATGCTTCCACTAATCAAAATTTAGGAATTATCAATCTAGTTAGTAGTGAAATAATGACTTAGTCTTATAATAGATCCTTAGTTCTATTTGTAACTAATAATACACAAAATTCTCCTCAAGATTTAACCAAACCTAAGTTATATTCAATTCAAAGAATGCTTTGAAGATTGAGTAACAATTTTTATGAACTTGTAAAAGCATTAGGTAACTCAAATAGTGGAAATTCTACCCCAAATTTCACTTATCAATGAAATTACATGCCCTATAATAGAGTTGGTAAATAGACACTTCATCCAAAAATTTTATTGAGATCTAAATTATGGACATAGCATTTCCTAATTAGTTTTGTGTGCACAACACAACCCAACATGGAGATATTGATTGTGTAGATTTTTTTCTATCCTTTGACATTCTATAGAAAGATATTGATGAATACAAAGTTATCTTAAACGATTAGAATGTTTTAAGTAGTTCAAATGCTTATAGTTCATCAAAGTCTCAGAATATATCCATGGTCTTAGATTATCTAGATTTACTAATGTAAGATAAAATGAACCTGAAGATAATACTAATGATATCCAAGATTTTCATCAATACAAATAACAAGCTACACTCTTAAGAGTAGAGTACATCGGCCCCTAACTACCTCAACTCCATTGGATATTATTGATACACCATGTGATCCTAAAGCTAATAATGATCTACCTCTACCAAAGTTAAGTGAAAATCATCCCTTGATTAATAAAATAGGCTACCACATCATGGAGGACATGAAATAGATTAAATCAAACATAACTCTCCCTAAATTAGCACATATCACTGAATAAAAGGATTTGAATTTTAAGTCTCTTAAAAACAAGAGTATTCAACCCAAAAAGAAAACCTACCAATACCAATGTAGTAATAAATAAGTCTAGTGGTGAAGTTCCTACATTCTTTTTTATAATCAAAATTTTGGTAAGAATCTCCATAATTATCTTGTAGATTATGATGCATCAGCTAATGTTACGACTACAAGTGTTTGCAATAAGTTAGGACTGGTTCATGTGAAATTAGACCAATTGGTAGTTAAGTTGGACATGTCTAAATTCAAGGTTGTAGGTTAGTTATTTATTGTATATTTGTAGTTTCAAGATAAGAAAAGAGTGAAATAATTATTATATACAATTAGTTGAGATACCTAAAGTGTATGTCATGCTACTAAGCATATATTGATGAATATCACTCAATGGTTATATGGCAATATATTTTTCCAACATGCGGATGTTGTGGAGAGTATATAATAAAATCATAATTGAGAAATAACCATGAATGAAATTAATTATATTAGAGTACAATGCAATCAAATATAAAGTTAAGTTCACTTCTACAGATTCGAGTGTCTATACTTTATCACCAAACTAGTCAAGAAGAAAATTGCTCATCATGATAAAAATTTAGGTATATGGTCACTATATTTAGATGGAAAAAATTTTAAAAACTAATTTGAGGTTGATATTGTTCTCATTAATCTCAATGGTAATAGATAAGTTATAACTTATAGACTATAGTTTCCTTATATTAACAACATGATGAAGTATGTATCCTTCATTTTTATTTTATAATTTACAATCAAGTTTAATGTCCATCAATTAAGAGTTTTAATGATTCTAATTTGGTTTTCAACTAGGTACATAATTTTTTTTAATTTAGTCTTTCCTATTTTAGTAAATATAAATACTGTGCCTGCGACTTCATTAAATATTTTGATACTTTTGACATTTTAGTCTTTCTCAGAGCTGACAATGTAATGGAAAGTTTATTAGTTGTCTTAGATACTAACCTTATACCATTAGAAAAGACTATCTTGCAAAAATATTTGTGGAATTAATTCTTTGTCCCTATGTGCCTAATATTGTTAATAATTTCCATGTTTCTGATGACAATAAGAAAATTATTATTTCTTATCTAACTCTAACTCTTTTGATGCACATCTCATTATCAAAGAAGAGAGAGTTGATTTTGAAGAATAATAATAGTAATATAATGAAATTATTCAATTAAAAGATAATCATATTTTGAAAGGAATGATGTCATTAGAAATATTTTTTGACATGGACAACATAGCCTCTAAATTAGAAAAGAAGCCTAGGCTCAATCAAGATCTAAGGATTCTTAACATGGGAGCTACAAACAAGTCTAAAAATATTGTGGTTAGCCCTGAATACAACAATAAAGAGATGTAATCATTGAACAAGATGTTATTTCACTATCAAAATATCATAGCATAGAGATATAATGACCCAAAGATATTTGACACTCATATTATGACACATAAAACTCCCCTCAAACCTAATCAAAGACCCTTCAGGTAGTGTCAAGTGTTAGTAAATGTAGTCTTAGGACTTCCCATTCTAAAAGAATTCTAGAAGATGTTATTTGCTACCATTATCTTCCCTATGTGTAATTCAAACTAGGTGGAAAACTTAGTGCCTCTAAGGAATAAAAATGGATAAACCTATCTTTTCATAGATTTTAAAAACCTAGATCATGAATCATATAAATATAACTATCCTTTTCCTTCACTTGATGAAGTCATTTAATAAGTTAGTAGTTCAAAGATGATGTCCTTTCTAGATGGATTCTTAGGTTACAACTATATCTTAGTAGACAAAGTGGATAGAGACAAAACAACATTCACCACCAAGTGGGGCCTACAGATATAAGAAAATTTTGTTCCTATAAGAAAATACCATTCAATTTACTTAATTTTTGTGCCATGTTTCAGTGAGCTATAGACATTGTTTTCGAAGGTTTAATTGGTAAGTGCATATTAGTATACATGGATGACATGACTATATTTTCTAAATGTAGATTAGTTAACTTGATCCACCTAGAGAGGGTCTTTGAATGTTCCAAAAGGTTTGGAATATCTCTCAACCCCCCAAAATGCATCTTATATGAAATATAAGGTAAGCTTTTAGGCCACATAATCACCAAATAAGTTATGTCAATTGATCTCAAATGAGCTATTAATATTTATAAAATCTGTTTACCAAACAACATGAAAGAGCTGAAATCATTTTTTAGTAAGATCAATTTTATAATAAAATTTATTTATGGTTTCACTAAGATAACTAAACCATTGAATGCCATGTTAAAAATAATGAGCTAAAATATAATGGAATACTTATTCTAAGAAGGCATTCCAAGATATAAATGGAACAATTATGAAAGCTCATATGTTAGTCAACCCAAATTATGCTAAGGATTTTTATCTTTATTCTTTTTCATCTTATCATATAATTGTAGTTGTGTTAACACAACAATTTGGAGACAAAGAAAACCCCATAACCTTAATGAGCACATATTTGAAAAAAGTTGAACTAAAGTACCCTATGCTAGATAAATAGGCCTATGCATTGGTGAAAGTAGTCACAAATTTTCATCAATATATATTGAGTAACAGTAGTTCTAGACTCCATAGTCAATTAAATGATATGATATAATGAGTTGGGTGAAATAATAGGATGTTGGACTACTAAGCTTCATGATTATGACATTGAAGTAAAACTTGTAAAATTGGTATGTGGTTAAGGTTTGTCTAAGATGATTTTAGAAGTGGATCCCAACATATCCATTGTGTAATTTAATGAATCTAACATTAAATTTGGTCTATTGTATGATTCAATTATCCACTACTTGGTGGGATAACAACCAATTTTGAAAAAATCTAGTGAAAATCATAAAGGATGAAGGTTTCATGCTACATGTTATAAAGAGAAGTCTTTTACCATAGTAATCATGAAGGTATTTACTTAAGATGTTTATCTAAGAAATAAGCACTAGAAATGATGAACTCATTTCATGATAAGCTCGAAAGTGGTCATCCTCTCGATAATGTCACTGCACACATAATTCTCAAATCTGGTTATTATTAGCCAACTTTATTCAAGGATTATTATGCACATGTGACAACTTATCATTTATTCTAAATCATTAAGAAAAGATAAATTCATGTTCCTATCCTACTATAACTAGTTATAGAGGGACATTCCTTTTCCTATTGGGGATTATACTTCATTAGAGTCATAAATCTCAACTCATCAATTGGTCACAAGTTCATTCTTACCACTACCAATTATTGTATGAGATGGACTAAGACTAAATAAAAAATAAACAATACAAATGAATAAGTTATTGTATTCCTACAAGAATACATTATAACTTGATTTGGGTCTCTTTTGTCACTTATTTGTGACAATAGACCATCCTTCAATTTTGTTGAATTGACTAAGTGGGATTACCATAATAGAATCCCACTAAAATTATCCTCAAACTATTATCCTCAAGGAAATGGTTGAGTAGAATCCAAAAATAAGAATTTGTTAAATTCCATTAAGAAATTAATTGATCAATCCCCATGTAATTGGCACATGCTACTCAAATATTATTAATGGGATGACATAATAAGACATAAATAAATCTTGAATAGTTTCCCTTTATTAATTATTTATGGAGTGGAGCCAATTTTCCCAATACAACTCAATAAACCCAATTATTAGCTTATACATGAATACATGGAATCATATCTCTGATGTCAATCTAAATTGATGGACCTAATCTAATTAGAAGACAAATGAGATGAATCTTTGTAAAATTTTAGAAAATCTCAAGTAGCTATAAAGAGATGGTTTGAAAATAAAGTTCAAGTGAAACCCTGTTTTATACTTGGCATTGTTATTAGATAAAGAACATGAGAAAAAAGGTCACCATTCTATGTTCAATCCTTTGTAGATTGGTCTTTACCAAATATCTAATATTTTGGGATAGAATGCATTTAGATTGTGAGATCTTTAAGGCAAGGACTTGACATTGATAATTAATTGACATTAATTAAATCATTACTTAATGCCTACTCCATCTAATACCATTTTCAAGTAAAGACACCAAGTTTCCTTTGGGTATATTTTTTGTATATATGTCATGTTTTCGTAACTAGTGTTTCCTACTTTTTTATTGGTTTTAGTATGGTGTGTTTTATTTTTTTATTTTTTGAATTTGTTTCATGTATTATTTTCCCTACCCAAAATTTTTTAAATTTAGCTTTTATATTATCACCCTTTTATGGTGTGTAGTATGCCTTTCAAAAATTGACTATATTTATTCACTCATTTATTATGATAATTTGAGTGCTAAAAGGGTAGTCTTTAGCATTCTTAAATTTAGATAATTATAATTTAAAGAGTAGACAAATTATATAAAAAAATTATGTTAAATTAATTTTGTGTCCTTATGCTCCCATATGTGAGGAACTTCAAATGGTTGACAATAAAGTATGAGAGTTTCTAGTTGTTTGTATATTATAATGTGAATCATCCTTGAAAAATTACATAGGCTAATACAATTTTATTTATGAATTTTTGAAATTTAAGGGCCTATGATTCAAAAAAAAAATGTGTGAATTTTATAAATGTTTCATTTTCTTGTTGGAGCCATCAAGTTGCACTTAATTTAACCATTGAAGTGAATATTAAAAATGCAATCCCTGAATTGGTTGTAACTTTGCTTTAATAGTTATGAATTTTTTGAGTCTATTATTAAACCCATGGATTGGTCCCCAACCCTCAATGTATTAATAATTAATTATTTTTGAAAATAAAAAATCAAAGGAAATTGAATGCAATGCAAAATCCATTATTTCCTTAAAGGGGTGATTCATGAAATCTCCATCACATGCTTTCTAGCCTAGTTGGAAATGGAACAAAGCCATGAGTGGCCACCAAAGATATCTTTGTCAAGGATATAGGACACCTAGCCAATAATAAATCAATGCCCATTATATTTCCACCCCAACTAAAAATGTCCAAATTATCCTAATTAGACATTTTTAATTATTTTAGACATGTTTTAATTTTTTCTTTATGTGAATGCAAGAGCTATAAAATAAATAATCACTCTTAAAAACACACTGATAGTCTTAGGTAGAATTGAAACTTAGTATGTCACATATTAAGGACGACATCAATGATTTAATTTTATGGATTTATCTAAAGTATTTGTTTGTGGTTTTGTGTTTATTGTTGATTTTGATGATTTATAGTCTACGTTCTAAATGTTGAGCAACATTATCAAAATGAAAGTCACCATTTTTTGGGTCCAACATGCCCCATACTCATATTTTTCACATGGGGACCCTCTTGATTTAACATAGCTATTTTATTTTCATATTATTTCATACTAATATGACTTCTTTTATGAATGCTACTCAAATTGTAAAGACTAAGTTATGTTTTCTTTTATCTCAAACTCACATTCCACTATTATTTTGAATAATTTTAAAAAAGTTTTATTTGGCCATGTGTTTATAATGACTAGACCTTCATTGTCAAGAATTTAGGTAATGGTAACTAAATTTTTGAAGTTTCTAAAGTTAATTGGTTTTGTGATTCATATTTGAGCTTATTAATTGTGTTATGACATTTGTTCACCCATACTAGGTCTAATTTCTAATTCAAATTATCATATTATCAAATTGAAATGCTCATTTATTATAAAAAAACATATTTCACTCAGATTGATACATATTTACTCTAAATATTTGTTAATAATTAAGGTTCATTGGCATTTTTACTTTACTTATAGAAAATTTCATTTTTAGTCAAACATAGTTTTATAATTCACCTATTTTGGACCAAGTTATTACATTCTTTTTTCATGTTTATTTATTCATGCTTAGATGGATTTTGGTTTGAAACTAGCCTAATGATTATTTACCAAGTATAATTTATTTTTATTTTTGTCTATAGATATATTTTTATGTTTTCCAAGCCATATATCTTCATCAACATGTCAAAATCCTAGAAGCCTAGAGAGATCCATAGTTCAATCCTCCTCAAAATGTAACTAAGTCCTTTTAAGGCCATAAATCCCTAAGATAATTCCATAGACACAATCCTAGTGACACAACCTATTAGATAGATGAAGGCATTAATAAAGGCTCAAAACCCCCAAACCTCAAAACCTTAAGGGCATTAAGAAATTAAACCCAAGCCATAAGCTCTCTTAAGTTGATTGGCATTGCTAAAATATTTGTGCCCCAAAACCTTGAGATTACACCATGTAGAACCATCCCAAAAAGCCTAAAATCCTATAATATTGAAAGTATTAACCTGAAATATTAGAGAATTAGTAGTATTTAATCATAAAATATTGAAGATATTGAGAACCTATGAATAATCCACTTGAAAATGACTGATAAAGCACAAACTAAATCTTAGGAATGTCAACAAGTTGCCAAGTGGTAGAATAGGATATGGTGGGTAAAGACCTAAAGCTTAGCAAATGAGAAATAATAAAAAGATGAAAAGGAGACAAGTGGAAGAAAAGTATAAATGTAATAATTAACTTTAGTTATAAACATGTTTATGTCTAGATAAGAAAATAGACAACTAAAATTTAATAGCTAGGGCAAAGACCAAATGATGGATAAGTGACAATTTGTTTTTTGTTGGAACCAAAGTTAACCATCAAAGGAGAGTGGGAAACTACATGTCATATACTTGAGCATTTTAGACCATCTAGAAGACATATTGAATTTAAATAGCCTACATCAAATATATCATGAGTTAATCATAGGATAAAAGGAATATGGAGATGGAAATGTCCATGACATTGATAAAGATCTGGGTAAGGGAAGAGGTTGAAATTGAGAATATTGTTAAAAACTACAAAGTAGAATTGACCCAAAGGATAGGGATATATGTAAGTTCATAAATAGGATTGGATATATATAATTTATATATTAGAACAACCCATTGTTCTAATTTTCCCATGTCATCAACATTTAATAAGAAATCATGCATCTATAAGCAATTTTGTTACATTGAGATAAATATAAGAAATTGGTAATGAATGAAGAAGAGCATGAACTAGTTGTTCCATCATTGAGATGGGTTTTTAATGAGGTTTTTATTCCTATTTGGATTGATTGTTAGTCACAAGAAGAAATTAAATATCATAGTGCCCTATTATTCATTAGAGATTAGAGTGAGTTAGAGATTGAATCCACTTTCATCTAAAAAATTGTATTTGAAATTGTGCCATAACTAGTTTGGTCTTATCTTATTCCTTCCTGATGTGTTAACACAAAATTTTAAGTTCTAATCATTTATGCAATTTAATGTTTGTATTAATAGAATTTAATTTATGGTTGTGTATCATATATATGATGGACTAGCACTATCTATATATCAACATTGCTTTCCATTATAATCCTTGATAAATTTGGTACCAAAATGCTAGCAAGAACATGTAGGACTATACTTATTATTACCTCATACTTTTGGGATTTGATTGTTTGTTAGGGGACATATTTTGAGTATTAAAACTTTATGGATATTTACCTAGGATTAAACCTACCCTTCCTACTTCTTTTTCCTTGATGGTTTTTCCAAAGATCTTGATTCATCTATGAAAAGAAGCTTCTTATATTATTGCTATGTAAGTGAATACAATTTTATTTTACAACAACTATTTTAATTGGATATAAGTTATCATTCGAGTTATCTTAACTCTGACATTAGTCATAGTGTGAAAATATATACAAGGCTTATGTATTAGCTTTATTTTGAATAGAGTTTTAGATTTCATGGTCACATAAGTTTCCTT